>PQXL01000514.1:0-26061 GCA_004916875.1 Botrytis galanthina
TTATATATTTTAAAAACTTAATAGAGAATAAATAAAGCTTTATTATTTCAGAATTTTCAAATTTTTTAGAATTTCCAGATTTTGGAATATAATATATTAGTGAAATATTATTGAAATTCTAATTTTATAATTCTATATACTTTTAAGAATAAAAGTCAGAAAAGAAAGAAATAAAGCTCTATCAAATATAAATTATTATTATTATCAAATATAAACTACTACCTCATTATAAACAAATTGATTTCTTTTTTTCGAATTTTCAAACTTTTTAAAAGATTTAAATTTTAAATTATAAGGTATAGTATTAAAGATCTATTAGATTATATAATTAAATTATATAAATTGAATTAGTTTTTAATATTTTTGTATTATAACATAGCTTTTTTAAAAACTATAAAGGAGTTAAATCTTATAAAATAAGATTTAATAAGGTTTAAAAAATGTCACGGAATTCACCGTCCTGTGCAACAACACGTGATCCAGCAGGGCACTCCTTAGAATTGTCTACTCTATAATCATCACATAATCTATTATTCCATTTCATTTGTAAACCCTAATACCTAATTAGACGATTCCATCGCCTAATCAAAGTATATAAGATAGGTATAATCCTTATAATCATATCTCAAGTCAATCTAGTTTATTATTATCATATATACCTATCATATGATCAAAGTTCAAAGTGACCAATCGACATAGCTATTCCCCTATGATAAAAAAGAAATCGATTTTATAGTAATTAATTATTAAATAACTTTTAAAAACCTTTGAAGAATATAATATAATTGATTATTGAATAGTTTTAAGGTTTTTAAGAATAAAAGCTCTAAGGAGGAGGGCTTTATTATAGAGCATTAATATAAAACTAATATCGGGCCAATTATTATTCCGATTAAAGAGTTTTTATATATATATAGCTTCAGGAATAGGGTTTTGAAGGGATTAATGAAAAGTCTTATAATATATCTACACCTATATATTCTATTAATCATCACCTTGCATACACTCTAACATTAATATTTGTAAATATTATTAATATTATTAAATTAAATCAATATATATTGAAATGAGTAATATTACTTTTATATTTACATCTATATATAATATTATTCTAATATCAGCCACCATATTACTACTGTATACTAATTACAACACTAGACCATGTTTCCCTCCTAGTCGAATTTTGTTTCTATTCAAGCAGTTTCCAAGTCTCTTGAGAGAAAAGCTCGACTCTTTTATTGAAGTTTGATATTAGGACTCTAAGATGCGTAATTACAAGTGCATCTAAATTGGAACTTCAAGGTTTAACCCGAGGTCAAACTTCTGCCAAATATAACTGCTGTATTTCTTTCCTGTTTCTTTATAGTAAATGGTGCTCGTTGACAGACCTCCTCGCGTCAATTTCATCTACTGGCACCATCACGCCACTCCCACGCCACTTCCACTTGACCCCTGAGCATCAAAACAGGGTCCTCCATCCTGCATGATACTACACTTCGTATATAGTTCATATCTCGTATGTCATTTACAAATACAACATTCTATGGTTCCGGCTTATAATTTCGTCTAATGCAAGAATATGCAAGGCATTACTTGACCTCCATTCATCAGTAACCTGAAGGCTTAGTCTTTTCAGAGGATGTGATCTATTAGATCGCTAGATTATTGTTTGGGCTCCGAGGGGCATCTAAGTATGATAATCCCTGAGTCACATGAATGATATCACTCGATGAAGGTGAGCAGAAGAGCTATGCCACCCACACATCTAGCGCGGTACCATGGTTCCAGATATCCATTACACATCTCAAGTTCTTCTTTGCTAGGAATAGGTACTCAAATGATACATTTCTCGTTCAACTGTTATGAGCAATCAATACCATACTTCCGGCAAATCATTTGTTGAAAGTTGTTGGCTTTCGATGTGTAAACCGAACTTGACAAAATGCGATATTGAGAATCTTGCTATGGCCCTCTTGAGCCGAAGAGTACGCAAAGCATTAATTCAAATAAACCAAATCACACTTTGCAATTTCATGCGACGTCGTGTCGGGCATTTTGCCTAGTTGCATTCCCACACACTTCTTACTCACAAAATACCTTGTGATGCATCATCACACCACACCACTTCATATTCTGCTCTGCTCCACATTATATGCAAATTTGACACTTGCTCCTTCCTCAGTAGCATATTATTCCGATTGGAAGCATTGTACCAATCAAACGTTCAGAAAGTTCGGCGTAAGGTTGAAGATTTCCCAGTGAAGTTACATTACCAACTTTCACACACAGTATTCTAGCCTTTCATTCCGATTCGAGCCCGAGTCTATTTACCGTGTGTCTTCCTTCTTTATTCGTCTGCTGGTCCGATATCATCTTTGATCAAAGTCTCGCAGTACTACTATCTACTTTGTATATTGTTCTTCTTCACACTGCTTCGTTCGCACACAGTCTCCCACATATCATCTTCAACTGCAGCCATGCATGTATCTGTTGATACATCCACGGACCTTATCCTTCCTCGATTCATTCGATTCTTTTTGCGTTACTCTATCGTTTCCCATGGCTACCTTACACAATCACTTAGGGTCAATTCTTTCTCTGCAAGTTTTCCTCGATCAATCATTTTTTGGAAACTTGAATACCAGCCATTCTTCTCTTCCATCAGATTCCAATACATTTTGAAAACTCAGAAACCATTATCCGGAACGTGAACACAGTTTCTCGGATCTACACATCGCCTGAAGCTGGTAACGTTTATTCTTCTTCTTTGGGACATCAAAAGACATGCCAAGGCTGCTCCAATCGCCTAGGCCCTCCCACACCATCCTACACGAACGATGCTTCCGGCGAACATCCGCGGAGCTAGCTCCTGATTCTACACTCTCTATTCACGGGACATTCTCTTTTACCATCAACCTCGTATTGGACAAGACATCATGACTCTTCTTCTCGGTTGTGAACCTGCTGCTGTGCTAGCACCCATAACGTTGTGATTACTACACAACTACTCCTCAATCTCGTAGCCCAATTTTCCCTCCCTCACATATCTATATTGTTTATATCAGATGTGTCTTGACATTTCAGCCTTCGAGTCACATCTTCTCGTACCTATGTTTAACATCTCTGGTTATCAGATTCCCCGTGC
This sequence comes from Botrytis galanthina, assembly GCA_004916875.1. Taxonomy (NCBI): domain Eukaryota; kingdom Fungi; phylum Ascomycota; class Leotiomycetes; order Helotiales; family Sclerotiniaceae; genus Botrytis; species Botrytis galanthina. Next base: position 3,146 of record PQXL01000514.1, read on the forward strand.
AGACTGTCGTGTCTTTCTCGCCCTTTCACAAACTAACCGATTTTTACTTTCTCAAGACGTCGTCTACTATACCGGTTCTTGTGCTCCATCTGCTTCAGTATCACAAGTCCCTACCATCTCGTATTTCGGTTGACATCCGGATCAATATTCTATGGTGCGTGCCAATATACATCATATCTTGGATAACAAAAACACTATTGAAATCCTAGTATCCAGACTAACTCGCTGTCAGTTTTCTGAGACGGGTTTGGACTTTACCTTGCATTACTGATTCCAGGGCCGAGGTTAACTTCTACTAGAAGATTCGTTTATTGTAGTGCGTCGTGACATCTTGATTGCGAATGTCATTTTATATTCGACGTCTGATCTTACAATGGTTCAAGTCATCCAAGCGGCTCACTGCTGAAGTGGGGCAGTGGATGATGCATACATAATCCATTATCTTGTCTTCTCTTTCAGCTTCCGTGTGCAACCCTCGCTTTCTGTCATCACGGATCTGTCATAAGTCTATAACGAGTACATAGAATAGTAAAAACATCTCATTCATACAAATAATCCACTCATAAAGATGCAAAATAATGATGGAGTAAAAGTTTTTGTATTTCTTCTCTTTCCCCTCATGATCTATCTAACGCATACGCATTTCTAGGTATGAGCAATTATTCCACGTCACCTCCATTTCCTTTTTGAGTACCCTCAGACCATTCTAATAGCTTTCAGTGAACTTTAAAGAGTTCATGCCTGAAGAATTGCCGGCCTCGTAATATTCGTGATCTCGAAAACGTACATGCATAACCCAACTCCTAATCGGCATCATTGAGCGCACGTTAATCTCTTCCTTTTTCACCTTGGTTCGTTGATCTGATTCGACGACTAGAACACCATTGACGTACTAGAAGCAAGTCACGACATCAGGAATATATTTTGTGCTTGATGTTGTCGAATTAAAAGGATCGACATTTATCTACCACCCTTCATAGCCTGCTTCCTCTTGACTTTATCTTGAGCCCGCAATAAAGCTGTTTTAATTTCACCTTTTCCGAATGTTTCAAGATCGTAGTAGGTTGGCGCAATGTCCTGTTATAAATTAGCTTATGTTCAATTCACATGACAATTCGAATTGTGGTCGAGGTAGTAAGCGAAGGAGGAAATCAAGGGATAACCATACCAATAACCACTCCGGTCTAACAGCAGTGACACTTCTCACATAGTTCTTTGTCGTGAGCACAAATTCATTGTACAACACCCACTCAGCATCTTGTTTCAACACGGTACTAGGATGCAATAAAACACTCTGGTCATCCTTGACCGTCTTATAGGTCTTACCCGTCGCTTCCTTCTTTGCAACTTGCATGAAGAAACCTGCTACGAGTGCACGACGAATGTTGGTGTAGTAGGATTTGTCGTTGAAGTCTGTAGATACGAGCTCGAGCTCTGATTTCTCCATGATGCGCTTAAGTTGTTGACGGACGTTATCAGCTGACTGCAGAGCTCGGAGAGAGAGGAAATGTTGGTGACACCATCCTTTAGGATCGGATTGTGCAGCTTCTCCCTTGAAAGCGTGGTAAACATTGAGCATGGTCAAGTGATCTCCGTCGGGATGTGCAAAAAGATCTTTCATTTCATCGGCACGCTTTCTGGCCGAAGCAGGACGAACAAAGATTTGAGGAACAGAGAGGAGGGCGGTCAGGGATAGGATTTCATTTGAGCAGTAAAACTCTGGGGACGAAATAAGCATCACTGCAAGAGCTGGGTCGAGAGGGAATTCTGAGGCGAGTTTTCCTAACTGTGTAAGGTTTCCATCATCGTCAAGACAGGCAAGGTAGTTAAGTTCCTCAAGAGCTCTCATGAGGGTTTCTGGGGCTGGAGGATCCATAAGATCAAAATGTACCAAATCGTCAATACCAAGCTTCTTCAATTCTAAAACAGTGTTGGCCAAATTCGATCGAAGAATTTCAGGGTAAGTTTGTTCAATAAGTTCCTTTTTGAATGCTGCTTCGGTATATAATCTGAAACATTTACCGGGTCTAGTACGACCAGCACGACCTGCTCGTTGTTGTGCAGATGCTTTCGAGATAGGCGACACAAGAAGAGATTCGACTCTGATTCTAGGATTGTAGACCTTCTGCTTACTGAAACCGGGATCAACGACATACACGATACCATCAATGGTCAAAGATGTTTCCGCAATGTTTGTTCCCACAATGACTTTTCGTCCTGGACGTCCACCGGGTCTCAATGGCTGTGGTGCTGGCTCGAAGATTCTTTGTTGTTGTGCCGGGGGCAATGTACCGTAAAGTGGATACACCTTTAATGGACCGGCATCTGCTTCTCTAATCATCTCATCTGCCTCTAAAGATATCTTTCGGCATGCATCTTCAATTTCCTCTTCACCAGTCAGGAACAACAAAATATCTCCCTCGGCTTCGGTGGCGTGAATCTGTAAAACTGTTCTAAGGGCTGCCTCGACATAATCTCTCTCTGGCTCTGGGGTATAAAAGATCTCGACTGGATGTGTTCTTCCGGGTACTGCCAGGAGTGGAGCATCATTGAAGTATTTCTGGAATTTCTGCGCATCAAGTGTAGCAGACATAATAACGATCTTGAGATCTGGTCGTCTGAGCGCCACTTCCTTTAACAAACCCATCAAAATATCCGTGGCCAAAGTACGTTCGTGAGCTTCATCAAGAATGATGCAGCTATACCTCGTCAAATTATGATCATGCATGGCTTCTCTGAGAAGCATACCATCAGTCATATATTTAAGTATAGTTTTCGAGCTCGTCACGTCCTCAAAACGAATGCTGTATCCGACTTCGTCTCCTAGTTTGACGTCCATTTCATTTGCCACACGCTGCGCCACTGACATAGCTGCTACTCGACGAGGTTGTGTACATGCGACAAGCTTGCCAGTGAGGTGAGGAAGATCATCGTAGAGAACGAATTGAGGAATTTGTGTCGTTTTACCAGAACCAGTCTCTCCGACGAAGACCAAGATTTGGGTCTTTTGGAACATATCAAGAAATTCTTGTCTGTAAAATAGTTAGAAGCTGATAGACAATTTGCCTAGAGAAAAGCAGAATCTCACCTTTGCTTGTGAACAGGCAAATCCCTTCTGGTCTTTAAGATATTGAAATACTGTTTCGAAAGAGGCTTTTCATTGAAAGGATTCGCAGGTCCATCTTCAGCATCATGTGCCTGTGCAGCGGTTGTGTGATGGCGTTTGAAGTTCGAAAGTCCAGATCCAGCACCATTTGAACCATTGCCCCAACCATTACTTTCCTCCTCATACATATGCGCCAAATACGGATTCGTCTTGGGATCCATATTGTCGGTTCTCGCACGCTTTGCTCGAGACATTTCTACTTCTTCTGGACGACGGTCAGCCATTGTTGAACGCCAATCAAGGATTGTTTGTTGTTATATTTACTTCTCCAAGATTTGCTCACAAGGCTGATTAAAATTCACGCAAAAATATTGCAGATAGAAAAAGTTATCGATATGCTGTAGGGACATTGATTACGCTAGACTGATTCAAGTCACCGCCTTGACCACAGTGAGGATTATATAAGCGAAATCGGCCATGAATGTACTGGGTACTTAAGATATCGCGAATCTCAAGTTGTCGCAACTTCGTAGCAATTACAGGATAGTCAAATTCTATCCAAAAATATAATCATGGCTGCACCATCTCCAGATCCCGCTATGGACCTCGTTCCTATCAAGCAAGAAGAAGAAACTGTTGAAAATGATGCTCCAGCACAAGAACCCAAGCTTCCAACCAAAAAAGATATCTCACTCAAAGAGTTTCTTGGGAAGATGGATGATTACGCTCCAATCGTAAGATTTTACTGGTTTCGCACTGTTTTATGATTTTGTTTTCTAATCCTTGTCCGTAGATTCCTGATGCTGTGACAAACTATTACCTCACAAAAGCTGGTCTTCCACCCCCACCACAAACAGATGCGCGTTTGGCCCGTCTGCTTGCGCTTGCGACTCAAAAGTTCATCGCTGATATTGCGGCCGATGCTTATCAATATTCCCGTATTAGATCTTCCAACTCCTCAAGTGCCAATAATCCCATGGGAAACTTGGGCGCTGCAGCTGGTTTCCCAATTCCAGGTCAGCAGCCAGCTGGCGCAACAGGAGGAAAGGACCAGCAGGGACGTGGAGGACCTCTTGGTATCCAAAGACCTGGATTTGGTGGCGGTGGACAGGGAGGTAGTCAAAACCGAACGATTCTCACCATGGAAGATTTGGGTATGGCCGTCGGAGAATATGGCGTGAATGTAAAACGCGGGGAGTTCTATCGTTGAATTCGCGATATCATAAGGCATAATTTGGGAAGGGTTGGGGGATTCAATGGCGTTACAATTTACACGGAGTTTTGAAGAGGCATAAGGGTATACGGAGAACGACCCATCACGAAATTGTATAACGGTTCTATATTTCAGGTACAGAAATCAAACAGATATTGATTCTCATTCGACCTGTGTTTAACTCATTGTATATGGGTATTTGAGAGCTGGGCGCATGTCTTATAGATACTGCCTCTTCGTTCGGCTGATAATATAAAAGTCAAGCTACCAATGTCAGAAGGTTCAATCCATCTCTCAGCTGTGAAGCTAAAATGACTTTCACTCAAAGATCGTTTTTTAATCTTCGACAAGGGCTTCTGGAAGTGAAGGCACCATAGTTCTTCCAATGTATCCATTCTTCACCAACTCATATGATACACCTAATGTGCAACACAATGCACATACGCCATAGCCCAAAGACTCTTTTCCAACCCAAAACGCCATGCCATGCCATGCCATACGATGCTAAACACGCCGCATTTACTTGTTCTTACTCTGCTTATATGTGAATCGTTTTCTTGTTCTGTCCGCAATATTAGCCCCTCATTTCCCTCATCCAATTCCTTAGAACCTACGCTGAGAATTCCCCCAACTTATGTCCCACCATATCTTCAGTAATGGTCACCTCATTGTAAACCTTCCCATTATGAATCTCAAAGGTCAAACCAACGAAATTAGGTAGAATAGTCGCAGATCTTGCTTGCGTTCTAATTGGTAATGTTCGAACACCCGGTACTGGTTTGACAATGGGGAGACTGGTGAGGAGGGGTGATTAGAGAAGTTGTAGAATCTGCAAGGAATGTCTTACGGAACGATATTGGGGCCTAAATTATGTGTTAGAATTGCATGATTAAGTTCGAAAGCATGAGTCAAAACATACCTTTCCAGACCGACCGTGAAAGAAGAACTCTACTGGGAAACATTGTGACGTTGAATTGATATCAAATTGTCTCGTCGCCAATTACGGCAAATCTTTCATGCACTGAACGGAAAAAGCCGCACACCCAACTTAATTGATGTATCAAAATACTTGGTTTATCTTAATGCTAGAAAACAGCGACAGTAGTAGCTTTAGAAACGTTAATTTAAATTCTAATAAATCAAGAGATGATAGTTGACTTGATAAGAAATTTGATTCAAAATAATGTTTATCTGATTTTTAATCGATTATTGTAGAAAGTAAATATCTTGCAGGCAATTTACTTCGTCCCGACGCTGCGAACCTTTGTCGTCTGATAAATTTCTAAGTGCTCGCATTCTGCAGGGGTAACAAAACACGCTAATCCAGATCGCGTCTCCCAGATACTGCAGGCAACCAAAAACTTTAGATTCTGATGGTAGACGTGAATTTGTACGGAACACTACATAAACTGTTAATATTTTCGTGTCTTTGATATTGTTGATCTCTATTTAAGTTCTTTCCTCGTCTGCGACGAGTCGCAACAACTACAACCTTTCTGGAGAGCTTCCTCTGGAAGAAAATTGAGTGGCCAAAATGCCGACTTTCACAGGTAAGTTCTATTCCCTGAACGGAAAACGGTTAACTGACTTCTTTGCAGCAGCAGATACGATTCGAATACTTATTGCCACAGATAGCCATGTGGGATATGCAGAGAATGATGCTGTGCGCAAGGACGACAGCTGGAGAAGTTTCGACGAAGTAATGCGTCTAGCGAAAGATCGAGATGTAGACATGGTCTTACTCGCAGGCGATCTCTTTCACTACAGTCAACCTTCTCGAAAAGCCATGTACCAAGTTATGCGATCATTACGAATGAATTGTCTAGGAGAGAAACCCTGCGAATTGGAATTACTCAGCGATGCAAACGATATCTTTGATGGTTCATTCAATCATGTCAATTATGAGGATCCGGATATCAATGTTGCTATACCAGTTTTTTCTATTCATGGCAATCATGATGATCCGGCTGGAGATGGAAATTACTGTGCTTTGGATTTACTACAAGCTTCCGGATTGGTCAATTACTTTGGTCGAACTCCCGAAGCTGATCGCATTCAAATCAAACCAGTACTTTTGCAAAAAGGTCAAACGAAGCTGGCTTTATATGGTATGAGTAACGTAAGAGACGAGCGTCTTTATCGTACATTCCGAGATGGTCATGTCAAATGGTTCAAACCAGGAGTACAACAAAAGGATTGGTTTAATCTCATGGCAGTTCATCAAAATCATCATGCTCACACAGAAACTTCTTATTTACCTGAGAACTTTCTTCCTGATTTCCTAGACTTAGTTGTCTGGGGTCACGAACATGAATGTCTTATTGATCCAACTTACAATCCCGAAAAGTCATTTCATGTCATGCAACCTGGATCATCAGTAGCTACATCCTTAGTTCCTAGTGAAGCTGTCCCAAAACATGTTGCTATCGCCAGCATCACCGGTAGGGAATTCAAAATCGAGAAGATTCGTCTCAAGTCTGTACGACCATTCATTACAAAAGAAGTTGTCCTCGCTACAGACAAGCGAACCAAACATCTCGCAAAAGTAAAGGATAACCGCACCAAACTTACCAAAGAGCTTATGACCATTGTGGATGAACTCATAGATCAAGCACGCGCTGAATGGATATCCCTTCAAGATGAACCAGAAGAAGAACTCGACGATATCCCCCTTCCTCTTGTTCGTCTCAAGGTTGAGTTCACTCCACCAGAAGGTGGTAAATTCGACTGCGAAAATCCTCAACGTTTCTCCAGTCGTTTCATCAATCGTGTCGCAAACATAAAAGACGTAATTCAATACCATCGCAAAAAAGCCGGTGCAACTCGTAAATCCGCCACCGAAATCGATCTCCCAGAAGAAGGAACTCTCGCTCAAGTTGCCGGTTTTGACGACGTAAAAGTCGAACTCCTAGTTAAAGAATTTCTCGAAAAACAATCCCTCCAAGTCCTCCCCACAACCCCCTTTGGCGACGCTGTAGGTCAGTTTGTCGAGAAGGATGATCGCCACGCTATGGAAATCTTTGTGCAAAAGTCCCTCAAAGCTCAAGTCGAAGAACTCATCAAACAAGCCAACGGCGCAGACAACGAAGTCGGAGACGAAGATGACTATCTCAATGCGGCCATGGAAAAGTTTCGCGCTCAACAAGAAGCACTCGCCGCCCGCTCAGGAAGCAAATCCAAAAAACCCGCCAAGAAACTCAAACCTAAACCCAGACCCGCAGATTTCGACTCGGACCTCGATGGAGAGTGGGGTGAAAAGGTCGAGCATTGCGAAACGGACAACGGAGAGGATAATGATGATGATAGTGACGATGCACCACCTGCTCCCCCACCCAAACGTGGAAACAACAACGGCAATGGAAAGAACACAGGTGGATTCATCATCAGCGACGACGATTCCGATGACCCTTTCGCTGAAGTCGTAGACGAAGAACCTAAAGCCGCCACCACCACCACCACCACCACCACCACCAAAAAACCCCCCGCTAAACGAGCCCCAGCCAAGAAAACCGTAGCCCCCAAAAAGACCCCTGCGAAACCAGCCACCACATCAAGAAGCAGAAAGAAGTTCCCCGAACCCGAACCAAGCGATGACGAAGACGAAGACGTAGAGATGGAAGAAGCGCCTGCGCCTACGCCAGCGGCCAAACCAAAGAGTCAACCCAAGAGAGCGGCTGCGGCTCGCGGAAGACAAACTCAAACACAGTTGACTTTTTCACAGCCGAGTCAGGTGACGGGGAGAGGGGGAGGAGGAGCGGGGAGGAAAAAACAGGTGGTTGAGTTGAGTGCTGATGAGATTAGTGAGGATGATGATGAGGATGATGCGTTTCAACCAATGAGCGCGGTTAGTTCGGGGAGGGCGAGACGGAGATAGTTGGATGGATGGATGGATGGATGGGGTTGTGCGTGCGTGACTGAAGAGAGATGAAGATGATGAATGAAAGGAAATGAATGAAATATGTTTCATGGAATATTTTCAGATCTGCTGGTAATTCTCTGAAGAAGAGCGATCTCGAGAACAGGAAGCAAGTGTACGTGCACATTACGAAGTTACGAGATGATGATATCAATTGCTTTAGATCTAGGTAGTGCATTTAATCGCTTGTAAGGATGCATGAGTTAACCTATTTTGCAATGTTGCAATGTTACAATCTTGCAGTATGCATAATGATTATGGTATGATAATGTCACATACAGCATGGTGCCTTGCAAATAAATAAATAAATAGATATAAAAAAATATAGCAATCACAACACCTTTCCGTGCTACCCACAACCCACTCTTCCTCCTCGTTGTAATTTCATATCGTGAGAAGACGATGTAATCTTACCATGTACTGGCTCTTATGCTGCTTCTTACGCTGCCTCAACGTTAGCTCTAGTGTCTAAGCATTAAGCATTCTTTGATGAAAATTTAAACGCGGATGCAGACGCAGGTATAGGTATAGGTATAGGTACAGATTACAGTAAAGATACTGTCGACTGAAAGATTATATCAAACTTAATTCCTAGAGCATTCAAACTTCACTGGCAGGTGTATGGATTTCTAGCTAGTAGGTTGTAGCTGATAGATTGTAGAGTAGAATTCTTCGCTTAGGATGGATTGGATCAAGGGAGAAGGGAAGGGAAAGGAAGAAGGGAAGGGAAGAAGGGAAAGGAAGAAGGGAGAGGAGGAAGGGAAAGAAAGAAGGGAAAGGAAGAAAGGTAAATGTGGAAAGGCGTAACACAATAATGTATTTTGATGCAATGTCATAATGTGGAACAATAGTAGAGTATCCAGAAGAACCCTGAATCGACAGATCAGAAACAAACTTTTCCTTGATCAGACAGAATCAAAGGATTCGAACCGGCTGCATGTGCTGATCGGACACAAAAATTGAGAGCTCCAAGTTGTCAAACTGCAGTCTAAACTACCGGAAATCTAGGGCCTTACCAGCGTGGATATATTGAACCGGAGTACCTGTGTTATATGAGCCTATACACATATAATTCGCGCGCATCTCAATTCAAACATTGGGGCATCTTCCTTCTAAAGCTGATAGTAGTAAATTTTGATACAACTCGTCATGATCCTAATATCAGATTCCCCCCAAAAAGAAACCCACAATGTGAACCACATTCTTCAAAACATTCAAAACATTCAAACCCTCCCAAAACAAAAAGTACAAGAACTAAACATCCTCAACATCAACCAGCAGACTAATCTTCCACCTCTTCGGCTCTGCTCGGCATCATAGAAACTTCACCTTCCTCCACTCCTGTCACGGCCTGCCTAGCCCTACACTCCCGCAAAAGCGCAACCACATCCTGATGACCTTCCGTCTCCGCAGCTTCAATCGCAGAAGGATAGAATCTTCCCTCAACACCACACTTATGAGCCAGCATCGAATGTACAATAATTGCTGTCCCCCGCTCGACGTCAGCGCCAGCGTTAAGCAGTAATTGCACGATTTCGATGTTTCCCCGAGCAGCCGCAAAAACCAAAGGAGACGACTGCTCTCTCCCTCCAAATTTGGACGGCGTGATTTGTGCACCATTCTTGAGCAGCAGTTGAACCACATATTTGCTAGATAGCGCGGCAGCAATGAACAAGGGTGTCCCAAGCTCTATATTCATGTTGACGTCGGCGCCGTGATCGATCAAACTTTGGACCACACGCTCATTTGTCGAAATGATACCTCCAAACAATGCAGTGATTTCGATGTCTCTGGTAAACCAACCTTTGTGCATCGGCCTTATTTCTGACCAGATATAGCCCCCAAATGTTCCTTGCGGCAAAGGATATTTGTTAACCCATGGGATGACTCCTCGACAGCTATCAATACCATGCGTCTTACCCATCAAAAGTTCCATGGATTTAATATTCGCGTATAGCGCTGCGAACACTAATGGTGAACCCTCATCATAAGCTTTTGGCTCGGTATGGAGTGGATGATTGAGCAGCAACCGAACTAGATCGACTCTATCTGACTTGACGCTGACGTATTCGACTAGCAGATCATTCATAACCTTGCGAGGCAGCGGCTCCGTCTTCAACAAAAGCAATTTTAACATAAACTCCGTTTCCCAAAGATTCGTATGTAACTTTGCGCCACGCGAATCTAGAAGGTAGGATAAACATGATCTGGTCTCGCTCATGAACCGCATGGCAAATTTGTAGGTTGGACTAGCTCCAAATTCCAGCAACATTTCTACGAGCTTGGCGAAACGATGCCCCACAGCGACTTCCAAAGCTGATTCCAAGCATCCTTCCACGATAGGTCGCACTGCTGATTCAAGGAGCAATCTGACTATTTCAGTCTTGTGATACTCGACTGCCAGGTTTAGTGCGCTACTTAAAATACACTCACCTGTTTCGTCTGCCGCCTCATTTTCTAACAAGAGCCGGACGATCGTAAGGTCACCGACTTGCACTGCAGAAGCACGCGGTAAACGTCTACTTAAGCACGGATCTTGCTCTAAAGTTGTATCGGCACCCTTACGAAGGAGTAACTCCATCTAGAACAAGGTTTAATTCGAGATGAAACAACGTTTATCGCAGGAGAAGCGGTGAACTGAAACATACCATTTCAAAAGATCTATTTTCCACTGCAAACAATAAAGCTGTTCCTAGGAGACCGCAATAATTCAACGTGCTCTCTTCGGAATTTTAAGTTGAAGTAATATACTTACCAGCTTCAAGAAGATTGAAGCATGAAGCTATCATTAAAGGCGTTACCCGATACTTTAATTCTCGGTCTAAACAGCTGGGATGACCCATTCGGCAGATCGCCCAGTGAACTGTAGGCCTGAAGTGATCTGTGGGCCTCCAGCCCATAACACGAAGCCAGGTTGAGCGTCGAGTAGATATGGAGCATAGATCGACGATAACAACGGGATCAACAGCGCTGGGGACACGTTTATAGTGAGCCATCCAATTCTTCCCCCAATATTCAAGCAGATTATAAGGTGCGTTCATCGCAGGGATGGAGCCATGCTCGCTTTTCGGGCGACCAGAATCGCTCCAAGCATTGAGATCACTCAGATATAAATAAGAGATGCAAATTTGAGCCAAAATTCTCTGTGTTTCTTGCGGCTCTAGGCAATGTCTCCACTTATCGTGAAACTTTCTTCCAGATTCAGTTGCGACGAGAAATTCTTTCGCTGTCTGATGTATGAGGTACACTTTCGAATCTACAATCTGTATGAAGAGCCCACAGAGATTACGAAGCATGCTTGGATAACGTTTGCTATCTTCCAAGCAAATATCCTCGAAAGCTTGGGACCCATTGTAACATACTTTGATGTTCATGGCAATGTTAATTTCATCCGTACTTAGCGGGCGTTCAGCCCCGACGATAATGTGAAGTAATTTCTCGGTATCTGATCTGCGTGGACTTTTATTCAGAATGGCTTCGTATCTGGAATGATTGTATTAGCATGTTTGCGAAATTCACAGGCGCCATGAAAGCCCCAAAAGAGATGCTGAGACGAATCAGAAACTCACGCTTGCTCTACAGTGATGGGTAGTGTTCTCAGGCTTTCTTCTATCTTCTCGGCGTCCCCGGTAGTAGATACCCTCTCGCGAACAACGTCCATAATTAAGTATAACCAAAGATAAGTCCTATGGCACATTCCTTGCAAACAACTTACGATACGGGTTTTCGCTCTTTCGCTCAAGTCCAGTTGCGCAATTTTGTGATTGATGACGAGGTTTATTTCCTGTGAGATCACCTCAGGTTCCGTTTCCCCTGCTATACGAATGATATGAAAATTTTGATTCATGCCCGAGAATATTCTCTCGATCTGAGAATAAGGGCGACTGGTGACCACAAACTTCATGTGGCATGGCTGATTTTCGTATACAAGCCTATGCATTCTCTGAATAAACTGTTCTCGCATATCGTAGCCTGAATCACACTCGTACAAAGCGTCAATGACGCAGATGATATCGCCAGCAGCGGGATCACCCGCTATCGATTCCAAAATGTCCCACATTCTATCATGCAAGTTACAAAGCTCCCTGCCGTTGAGCTTCCAACTCTCCATCACATGTGTCCAGAGATGGCGATTCTTCGAAAGTATCTGGTGGATCAATGCTGCAACCGCCTCTTTAGGATTCCGCTGTTCTGGAGAGATATCCTTGAAAAAGAAGTGACATATGATAGTTGCAGGAGATATGCTCACCAGTCTTTCGTCCACAAATGCTTTAGAAAGAACTGACTTTCCACACCCTGGATCTGCTGAAACCCAAAGAAGACCTGAGCTTTCACCGTCTCTCCAGTCGCGGAAACTCTGTGATTCAAGTAGCCACTTGCAAGTGCCCTCAACACGATCAGGATTTCGATTCTTTTGTTCTTCATAAAGATTAGCCGAACGAAAAGCCTGCAGACATTCCATTTCCTCTTTGGTTCCTTCGCGTTGCTTAGATTCTGTTCCAATATCAATAACGGCCTGATATGTTTGATTCGAAACATCGAGGAGCTCCGATCTGAATGACAATCAGCTTATCATCTTTTTGGATGTGAAACTGGGGACTTGCCCGATGGTATGAAGCTCTGCCAGTTTGCTATTGTATTCCTTCGATAATCTACTACAATGATCGCTATCAATCGCCTGGGCTATACCCCAGCATCGGCTTTCTATGCGCAAGATATCGTGATGCATGGTTTCCCACTTATCGGTTTGGAAAACTTTCCGCAAATAGCCTTTGATTGTGGATCGGTTTAATTGACATACAACCTCGGCCTGAAAACTAAGTATCTTGGTATATAAGTCGATGATCCCGCTGGACAACATATTAACCGTGGTGGCAATTGCTGAACCTGAACTTTTAGTTGCACAAATGCTTTCCACTAGGCTATACTTGTGGATGAGAAAGGGTAGTTCCTCAAGACCTTTGCGACAAGCTTCATCGTGTTGGGAAGGATTGAGTAGTAGCTAAGCCTCTGTTAGCAAACCATAAGCATTGAAAGTCATGGAAGAAGAACAAAAGAAGGTAGAGAGTAAGCTCCGAGTACACGAAACATACCGGAAGGAAAAGACAGACGCCTGCCCAAGCTACTGCTCCATGAGGCTCGGCACTAACAACAGACCCCACGAAATCTTTAGCCAGGCCTACAATCTCAATCGTCCTCTCAAAAACCTTATCAGCTCTGCCACTTGGAGCATTCATGGTTTCGAGGCTGTTTTGGCACACTTTGAGAAGCGTTGCTGCATTCGCTAGGGATTTTGCGGACTCGTTCGGGCGGTGTCCATCACTCTTGTCTGCTTCGTGACGTATAATGAGTGAGTATTGTTCATACTACATGTAGAAATTGAGCTGGTCAGAGATGCTTTGAGATGAAGTAACGGAGTTACACACCAGTTCCGGATCATCATCCTTGAGCTTCTCCGAAGCTTGGAACCAAAGGTCATCTTCATTTGAGAGCTGCAAATCATTCGTGGTGGTCGTTAAGGACCCTGCTATCAAGCAAGCTGGATCATCATATGTAGGCTTCTGTATCCGCTCGCCAGCCGCTTTCTTGTCATTCTGAATTACAGACTTACCACTCTTCCTAACAGACACTGCTTCAGATTCCGTTGTATCAACACGCGATTTGGACTGAATAGGCTCTTGCAGAGGATCAGAGCGACTCTTAAGATTTGCTTTGATTGAGCCAAGGCCCCGTCTGAATCTCTTACCAATAGGCATACCTGGTGATTTAATGATTGATATAAAATCAGCAAATACCACAAACCATCACAAGAACGTAGTTTCAACCCGAAAGAACAAAAACAACAAGATGAAGACAAACTCGACAAGGCTCTCCCGTACCACTCACCACAGCACAGCCCTCACCGGCTCCCCGCATTCTCATCTTCCACTACATACCCATATTTCAATCACACTACATACCGTGTTCGCCCCATCTTGTCCTAATTCTCTCACCGACCCCAGGTCTCCTTGGGTAATTTGATCTCGAAGCGACTGTCGCATCCCAAATGTGCATCTCGTGGGTCATATGCATCGAAAGATTTCGCATTGCCATTATTGCCCTCAAAGGCGAAGATTGTTCCGTCAACAAAAAAGGCGAAAGACGCTCCAATCTTTTAAATCCACACATCATTTTGACATTCATGCGTTGGAAAACTTGGATTCAAAGATGTCGCATCGAAGCAAGAAATTATAGGCCGAAGGACATGCACACGATGCCCGCATCAATTCTGTGCATTCGTGCCCCTTCTTGATCGACCAAGAGTGTAATATTATCGAAACTCAAATGTGCGAGAAATAATTCCTTAGCGCTTGATTTCTTGCTCACAAACTGACCAAAAGAGTAGGAACGTAGTCGCACTTGCCTCCAAACATTGATCCAACACGTGACGTACTTCACGGCAAGGCTTAGCATCACTACTTTCAAGACCTACTTTCACAAATTATACGCAGATTCGCCTAGTTGAACCAACCCCTTCATTGAAGAAGATGTAGAATTCCTATCAACTTATTGACCTATTAACATGTTCCTCTAACCTGCTAATCCTTACTACCCGTCCAACCTCCCTTATCCTTCGCTCCGATTCCCCATCTCCCATCTCCCATCTCCCAATCATAAGCAGCCACAGAAAAGGAGAGCTAGAAAAGTAAAACGCCATTCTCTCAACCGGTACGCGCCATACCCCACAATGAACCCCAAATCTTTGCTAATAAACACAATCCAGTCAATGGACTGAACATTCTGGGGGAAAACAACACAAATCTTCAAACTCTTTTCCCTATACCTCAAAAATTCCCAAATTTAAAACCCCATAACCTTGTCTCTCTGCTCCCTTCTCCCAGTTTCAGTATTTACAAACAGAAAGAGGTAAAATGCGTAGCGTTAGTCTCGTATTTGTGTTTTTTTCTTCAAACACTCGTCTGCTTACTGAATATCAACCGCAAGCAATGTATTAAAATCATCCAGTCCTTGCAATCAAAGAAATGACATAGGAAAATATGCTCGCGAGATGTCTTTTGTCCTATCAATCATCCAAGTGACTCCTCCAAACTCCATCACATAGTACAGACGATAAACAGTTTCTGATATGATCATCGCCACAAGTTACAATCACCGACCGTCATATCTTCCATTATGTTGATCCACGGTTTGGTGGTGATCGTCACCATCGTGGTGCAGTGTGACACTGTTGAATTCCTCGAAGGGATCAACTTCGACTTCGGCAGCACCTGGTGTTGCCAAGCCAGAATCAAGTGGTACTCCTTTAGCTGATGCTAAGGTTCGTGATCCGCTGATATCGACACTTTCGCTCTCTTTAACATTTCTGAAATTGACTGTGTCAATACCGCGACCTTGGTGGGGAATCATGGGAGGCTTCATATGTCTGATAAGTGCCCATTGAGTTGTGCGGAAGAATGGGTGCGTTTTGACATCAGAAGCTCCAGCTCGAGCCCCCAATCGTCGGTTTTCGTCCTTGATGAGAAGTTTTCGAATTACTGATTTACAAAGACTAAGATTGGTTAGCATTTTTTGGAAAGTCAATTTGTGAAGGGTAACCGACTTTGAGACTTGGGGAGAGCCAGAATGTTCCGGGAAAGGAACATCATCTCTCAGGATATTTGCAAATGTAGCATTTCGATTCTTTCCCTTGAAAGGTGTTGTGCCAAACAACATCTCATAAATCAAAATTCCCAACGTCCACCAATCAACTGCACTTGTATGACCGCATCCTTTAATAACTTCGGGCGCTATGTATTCCTCGGTTCCAACAAATGAATTTGTTCGGAAATTTGCTATACATGACTTTGTGTCGATCGTTGGGAGGGAATTTACGTTTGTGCCGTTTCGGCCAAGAATCATGGTTGGTTTTCCGCCAGGGGCCGATTGTTTCGAAAGATCAAAGTCTGACAACATGATATGACCAGATTGATGGAGTAAAATGTCTAAACTTGTTAATATTTAAACGCCCAAGCTTCAAGAAACAACTTACTCTCAGGTTTCAAATCTCGATAAATGAAGCCCATCAAATGTAGATACTCTAATGCAGCAGTGACTTCCGCCGCATAAAATCTAGCATCATCTTCTGGTATACATTTGCCTGGTCGCGTTTGTAAAGCTCTGAAGAATTCTCCACCACTGCAATATTCCATGCAGAGATATAAATGGTCCTCGGATTGGAAGGAGTGGTACAAGGTGACAATGAATGGATGATTGCTCGTAGCCAAGATTTCCTGTTCTGCCAATGCTCTCTTGATCTTGTTGCGCTTGATCATCTCTTGTTTGCTCAACACTAAAGCATGTTAGATAAAATACCAGGCGTTGATCGTCATATTGCATACCTTTCATCGCGTATAATCTGCTGCTCTTCTTCTCTCTCACCAGGTATACCTTTCCCACATCTCCCTTACCAATCAACTTGATCTTATCAAAACTCCCTGGCCCTACCTCCACATCACGTACTTTGATGGAATTTGAACTGTACGTCCTCCTGAAGGCCGGATTATTGCGTAGACTTGGGGGTTGTAAGGGTGCCAAGTCATCTTCTGCACCTACACCCATAGCATCTGTTCCCTCCACCATACTCAACATTGTCGTGCTCGCATTGTGTACCAAAGGTTCCTTGCCAAGCTCGGCAGTAGCCGGTCGATCACCATCACCCTTACCGGAGAAGAGACCTTGTGCATTGGGAGCGCTCGCAACTCTTCTTAATTTTCGAGCCAATTCTTCTTTGCCAGCTGCCGTGGCTTGATCATTCACACCTGGAACGGTATCGACTTTGAAGCTTGGCGTGTCGGGAGGACTAGGAGGTATCGATGCATCATCGTGGTGTCGCAGGGCAGGAGGACCTTGATGTGCAAAGTATGGATTCGCATGTGCGGTTGGACTACTGACGCCATCGTCTAATGCATTGCCTTCGCTTGCTACTGTCGTCGATCGATTTCGGCCACCACCTGGAAAGAATTTGGATTGTCGAAAGCCTGATTTACCTTCGGACTTGAGTGAAGGATCGCTCTTTTCACTGTGGTTTGTGGAACTGTTGATTCGAAAGAAGTTCTTCAACTTTTGAGGAAATGGACTGTGGCCATTGGAATGCTTGTTCGACGACATCGAGGAACCGGACAAATTCCGCTTCTCGTTATTGGCAGGAAGAGAATTTGGAGATGAAGTGTGAAATAACTGAGTCATTGATATCGAGTATCACAGCTTTAACAAGAGCTGCGCCTCGCACTTAAATGAAGGATGTTGACGAAGAGAGGATTATGAAAATGTGTAATTGATTGATTGAATCTCCAAAACAGGAGATAATGTAGATAGATGCAAGAGACAAGTTAATAAGTCAAGACAAGGTTAGGTTTAAGGAAGAATGAATCGGTGGTTAGTCGTCCGCGCCGTTGGACCGTGCTCCAGTTTGGATTTCCAATCTTGTGGGAGGGGAGGCTCGAGGGAGAGCAGAGAGAGAGAGAGAGAGAGAGAGGTATTGGTATTGTCATGAGCTGACCTGATGGAGAAGATGACTAGAGAAGAAAAGGACAACCTTGAGCGTTTGAGAGTGGCGCAGTTTCTTCTTCTTCTCCTTCTTCATTTAGACTTTGGACAACATTTTCATTGGGGATATGGGTTGGGGATATGGGTTGGGGATATCGCTTGGGGATATCGCTTTGTCAGAGAGTTCCAACCTTGGAAGTTATCATACAAAATCTTTTAATACGAAGGGCAATGTTTCGGATCATGGTATGGTACCGTAGTGCAGGATGGAAGTTGGGTGGTTGGATATGTTGATAACCCGACGATAGGACGTACATGTCTTATGGATTCATAATGGATAGGACATGTACGTGGAATGGGGCAAAGTTCGTATTTGGATTATATTGTGTATTTTGGGATTATCCATATCGTTCATATTAGATGAAGATGAAAAAGTGACCTAGTCCTAGTCCTAGTCCTAGTCCTAGTACCTTATTTATGATTCCCTTGTAGGAACTCTTGGATTTTGTGAGAGAAGAGTCTCAAGCGAAACAAAGCGTGTGAGTGAGTGCGTTGGCCGTCTCGAATTTACAAGATTCCGGTGGTTAGTAGTAGTGTAGTAGTCTCGTAGTGTAGTAGGATATACTTTTGTTGGAATGGTCTTGGTCTAGCATCGGGCAACAGATGATTCGGGCTTAGTTGCAGGCTGGGGTTAGTGAAAATGTAACGTAAATGGAGGTAGGAGGTAGGAAGTAGGAGGTAGGAGGTAGGAAGTAGGAGGTAGGAAGTAGGAGGTAATAAGGAATTGAGGAGTAGATAGTGAGGAGTAGATAGTAAGGAGTGAGTAGAGTAGTAAGTAGAAAGTAGAAAGTAGTAAATAGAAAGTAGTAAATAGAAATTGAGTAATGAGTAGGTATGGCATAGTATTCATTCACATCTTCATACCGACAATGCTTATAATATTAACATCATACGTCTCTACATATAACATTTCATTAATTCATACTTATTACTTACTCCTTATACATCATACATCATACCCACCAGGACGCTTATCAAAATTATCAACCTCCACATCAAACCCTTTATGATACAGTCTCCCACCCTTTTCCCTTTCGACCTTTGCTCATTTGTTTATCTTTCCCATCCGTTTTATGTTTCATTCTTCTCACCCAATTCCGCACCACCTGGGCAACTCTTACTCAAACCTACACCATTTTAGACACCATTTTAGACACCATCCATAAACACCATCCATAAACACAATCCATAAACACAATCCATAAACACAATCCATAAACACAATCCACAATCCACAGTCCACAGACCCAAACATCATCCATAAACACAATCAACTCCGTACTCCATCTTCGCTCTTCGCACGAAACGAATCATCGGAAAACCCGAAGATGACTTGCTTATCATATCGCATTTCCTCATTCTGTTGATCAATTATCCATCCATTATCAATAATTATCAATCAATCCATCCATCTTCCCGGTCTCCATTCAATCAGAATGATATCATCTTACATATATACATATATACATATATACATACATACAGACTTATACATCCATACATACATACAGACTTATACATCCATACATACATACAGACTTATACACATATATACATACATACATATATACATATATACATCCATACATACATACAGACTTATACACATACACCTCTATACATCTTCTCCAACTCCTTCAATCCATCAATCACATCACATCGTACATCATATACTATCCATACAATCCATCTCCGCTCTCCTAATATCAAGATACAACATTCACAACTAACCCATCTTTCCACCTTGACCAAACCCCCATAAAACTTCCTCTGAACAAAAACATAAATTAATGTACCATACACACAGTGTCACACACAGTACAATTGTCTCAACTCCAACCATAACCCCAAAAGAATAAATACCTAGGTAAGTTGTAACCAAACAAACCATCCACTCACCCACCCAAAAGCAAACAAACAACCCAAAAAAAAGTTCAAGATCATCCCCCTCGGCCCTTTCTATCGCGAATCTCGGAATTTTCTCTCCAGACAGAACAAATAAAAGCCCCTTGCGAGAATAAATGAGGCTGACCATGATATAATATGATTGGGTACTACTTCGTAAAGATTTGGGTTCTATGATATAATCAATTAATACATACTCGTGGACATCTATAGTACTCGAGTATCTATCCATCGATGTATCTTCTTACTACGAGTATAAGATATCTATACTCCTTATTTATATATCAATAAATTACTTAAATATTGATAAATCACATTCATTATATACATATTATCCTTCTACTCCGTAGTACTTCAACAACTGATATAAAATACAAAATACAAAATATAAAGTACTCGTGGGTTTACTATATTACGTGTATCACGAGTATATATATCCCCATGTATTCCATTTCATTCTAATACACTATACTATACCCCAATACCATTCATTCATTCATTCATTCATTCATCCATCTATTATTCTATAATACCTATCTAGGTACCTAAGAAGTACTTAGGTATATACTAAAAAAGCATTCAAATTCCACAGCCCCAAATTCCACAGCCCCAAAATCCAAAATCCAAAGAGAAAGAATGAAAGAAAGAATGAAAAGAATGAAAGAGGTGGAGAAAATTTATCTTCCATCCACCCACTCATCCACCCACTCACCCATCATCCATCCATCATCCATCATCCATCATCCAAACGTTCTAGAAGCCCCCCAAAGCCTCAAAAGAAAAGAGGCGTCGCGTCGCATCGCAACTTGTAAGCGAGTCGGGGGACTTAAGAAATCCACGGATGGATACCGTAAATTTTCCCTTTTGTTTTGGATCTGATCCCTCTCAACTTCTCAAGAGGTCTTCTTTGATAACCTTAGCTGGAGGGATTCGCTTGTTTATATATATATACACAGATACGTAGATACGTAGATAGGTAGGTAGGTAGGTATTCATATATAGATACCCGTGGACATATAGGTAGGTACCTACCTAGGTAGCGGGCTCCCTAAATAGGTACTCAGCCACTAATTGCTTCGATATGATGTGGCGTGCTGTCTGTCTACTTTGTATACCTAGGTACCTAGGTAGGTATTCGTCTTTTTCTAATACTTTTATAAAGCGATCCACGGATCCACGGATTCTCGATATTTGATTTGATATTCTGTTTTGTTCTGCTATGCTATGCTAGGTATTAAGAATTAGTTTCGTGAGGCGAGGCGAATTCATGAGTCGTGTAGTGTAGTAGTTTTGCCCGCCCGCTCGCCCGCCTCCTCAGCTCGGGGCGAAAGAAGAAAGGAAGAGAGAAAAGAAAGAAAAGAAATTATGAATACAAGTATCAATATCACGTGTATTTATTGTGCATTTCTTTTACGATACTCCGTACATAGAATAGAATAGAATTGAATAAGAGTAGTTGTATAACTTATAATATGAGTACATGGTTATTAGATACCTACCTGCATAGATATGGATATCTATAGAATGAATAATTCAAATCGATCGAATATATAAATATGAAAATTAGTCGAGAGTCGAGATTCGATTCGATTCGGTGATTTTGTTTTTTTGTCTTTTGGTCTGTGTTTGTGTTTGTATTTATTTAGTTTTATTTTGTTATACTAAGTGAGTAATTTATTCGAGATAATGATATATGTATACTAGGTATATAATCTTGTTGCGAAAAATGAGAAAGAAGAATATAGAATAGAATTATTAGTTTTTGGAAATCTGTTTTTGGATATTATTTGAAGAGCGGCGATCTAACTATTTCTTTCTGTAAGATTAAATAAGGTATTAGCTTTTATATATTATATATTATATATTATAGCTAGGTATTTCTCATGATCACTCGCTCATTTGATAAAAAGACAAGAAAAAATTGTTAGTATTGAGTGTATAGTGTAAACCTCATAGTAGAACATAATGTCTCTCTAGATACCCACCTGGGTATACTGAAATAGAAGATAGAAAAAGAGAATTGAATTCCACAGTACATTAGCTATAGCCAGTCTAAAACTCAAAGCGAGATCTCTTCCATGTAAATGTGTAATTAAGTATCTAAACGATAACTGTGAAGTTATGGTTCAAGTTTCTACTCTCATCTTTCCTTATCTTCTCTCATTTCCTTCCTCTTATTGTCCCTCCTATTCCCTCGCTTAACATCCTACTTTTCCCATTCGTCCATCTCCTTCTATCTCGTTCTCTCGAGACTACCATCCTATCTCTTCCTTTCCCATTCATTCCTTCTTCTTCTCTCCTTTATCAACCTCTCTACCTCATATCTTGCACTATATCTATACATCTACATGCCTATACATCCACCACTCCATCCACTAACCCCTTATATCTATATTCATATTACCTTCTTCTATCACTCATCTCTAATACCACCTCCCCTCCCCACCAAACCATCACCCATAATCTCCAACTCTCATCCCATCCCATCCAAGCCTTCCTAAATCATATCAACACCACCTCCCTCTCCCCCCTCCTCCCAACTCCATTTCCAGCCATAACACCACAACACCACCTCAACATCCCCAAACCCCATTCAAAAAGCCCCATCCATTTCACATCCTTCCCCAGCAAAAAGAAGAACAAAAGAACAGAAGAGAAAAGGACCATCCTAATACATATTTACATCTACATCCAAATCTCCATCCAAATCTACATTTCCATCCACACCCTCAACCCAATCTCCAATCTCTAATCTCCATTGCACAAAAACTCATTTATTAGAATCTTCAATTCTTCGATCCTTAACTTCCGGTCTCTCGAGCCATAAATAAAACTTGTAATCACTAAGACATAAATACCAATCAAGAAAATATAAATATAAATATAAATGGATATAGATACGCATATATAATATACAATATACAGTATATAATCCATACATACATCCCATATACTCTACAAAATATACTCTACAAAATAATACCAACACCCAACATCCAACATCTATCACAATTCACTCTAATCTCACAACCTTACAACCTGCCTCACCATACAACAATTACTCCTCATTCATAACCATACATACATATATATATATATCTAAGCCCCCCACAGGAAAAGAACATCCGAGTCCTAAATTCCTAACATTCAATTCTCAATTCTCGCGTCTTGCCCCCCTCCCCCTTCCCCCT
>PQXL01000515.1:0-25937 GCA_004916875.1 Botrytis galanthina
GGTAGAGGGTAGAGGGTAGAGGGTAGAGGGTAGAGGGTAGAGGGTAGAGGGTAGGTAGGTGCATTCTTTTCTTTTGCTTTCTGGGTG
This sequence comes from Botrytis galanthina, assembly GCA_004916875.1. Classification (NCBI taxonomy): domain Eukaryota; kingdom Fungi; phylum Ascomycota; class Leotiomycetes; order Helotiales; family Sclerotiniaceae; genus Botrytis; species Botrytis galanthina. The sequence goes on from PQXL01000515.1 coordinate 88, forward strand.
GAATTGAACGGGACAGGATATCATAAGATCTCATGACATCTTCAAAGGTAAATAAATACAAACACAGAGAAGGGTATGAAGAAAGTCCGTCCGTGTCTGGCGAGGAAGGAAAGCAGGGAGGAAAGAACGAAGGAAGAAAAATCTCTCGATTCACAAGTGATGGGCTAGGCAAGAGCTGAAGGGAAATGAATGGGAGGGAAAGGAAAAGGAAAGGAAAGGAGATCGTGGGAGATCATCGGAACTTCTGATTCATTGCTAATACTCTTCCTCAGTATTACTATCACAAACCATTCAACAAAACCGACGTCGACATAGCATCCAGATTCGAAAGTCCACTTCACTACACGAAATCACAAATTCCTCCTCCCAAGCTCGCATCCATCCAATCCTTCAATCCTCCAAGCCAACAACCAACAACCAACAACGAGCATCTCACTTCTCCTCCTCTCCCACAACCATGCCCCCCTCCCCACCCCACCCCTCAATCTCCGCCCCAGCAAACTCCTCCAAAACCTCCTCGTCAGCATTCTCTACCTGCTCACCGTAATCCTCACCCTCTTCAGCGTCCTGTTTATTGCCTCCACATGGACTTTTTTCATGCTGGATTATAATTTTGAGAATCTTTCCGTGACGGTACTTTCTGGGATTGCGGAAGTTGTGTTGGTTAGTTTTTTTGTCCTTCTTCTTCTTCTTCCTTTTCCTTCCTTTCTCCTGTTTCCTTTCCCTATGAACTAAAACAATGATTCAAATCATCAAGACAACTTCAGTTCGAATAATGCATGTGCGGAAACATATCGTGTTGGAATATCTGGAGCTAATTTTTACGCGGTATAGAGCTCGGCTGATAGGTTATGTGATTTTGTGGGGTTGGAGATGACGGATGAGGGGTTTTATTATTTTGGGAGGGAGGAAGAGGAGGAGGAGGAGGATGAAGAATGGTGATGAAGCGGTGTGAAGACGAGTGCTGTGAGGAGGGTGTAGGTTGGATAAGAGTGCGTCGTTGAAGTGTATACCAGCGAGAATTACATCAGCTAATGTGTACTATATCAGCCAGGGGGGCCCGATGAGCATTGATAGAAATACCTTGCCAATGGTTAACCTGGGAATTAAGAACCGAAAGCCAAGTTAGAAGTATAGATAAAGACTGAATTTCGAAATCTCGTCAATCATGTGACATTTTTTGTTATAAGATAATAGGTAGCCTATGGAACATACACGCACATAATGGGTATCCATATTTCTCATAGCTTGGGTGGTTTTGGATGCAGCAATTCAATGCATGACAACTGCTGGTCATGATTTGAAGTATGAGAGTGTGTGAGAGTTTGATTAGGGAGACAAATAAAGTTGTGGTATCGAGACTCTGGATTCTTAACAGAAAGAAGAGGGTCAGATACTGTGTATCAACATATCGTATTCTTACTTGTGGTATGTAATTGTAGGAATCTTCAACAGATGGATATACCATCTGACGATAGTGATGGATCAGATCGCGTTCAATGACAAGCAAAGAGATTGAATTGAGAGCTATGAAACACAACACAACACAGAGTAAGCAGAATGCCCCTCCAATTCCCCTTCCCGAATAATAATCATACGGTAGTGTGAAACCCCAAAGACAGTTTGCAAGCTTGTAATTATTGAATGATCAACCATAGTATCCAAAGAGGAAAAGAAATCCTCAAGACCGAACATGGAAAAAGTGGGAGATGCGATGATAGCCGTTCTCTCCAAAAAGACGTCGATCATGAGGAGGTTTAGTGCATTTAGCTTGTTCGCTAATATGAATAAGCTTTTTTGAACAAACTTTCAATATAACTCAGTTGTCCATCATCATTTTTGGGATAGAGAAGTGCCAATAATCCAAGGATTTAACTTCGAGATGCCTGGAAAGTTAATACTGACATCATTCATAGAGGCACCTAAAAATGCTAAAAGTGCCTCTCTCGGATAGAACAAACTCTGATTGATTGTTCTCTTCCGTAGTACAGTCCGTCAAAATGATTTAAGTCAAGCCAATTTAAAGCAATCGCTGGACGAGAAGAATAGAAAATCAATACAGAATGGAGGTTGAGGATGTGACTTTGCTTCGCTTGAATACACCTCGCAAGCTGCAAAGGATCTAGATTTGTTGTGAAGATTACACTCGTTTCCCGAAATATCAAATATTTAGAGTCCGGGAAAGGCATAATTTTCCCCTCAAGATCGTACATCTAAAAAAATACTGAATTTTATATAGCATATGCAATGTTCCTCACGCTAATAAGACTCGCGTGAAGTGTTGGTTGACGCCAAGAAGAGTCCAGTAACCCAATGCCTTGCAGAATAGCCACTAAAGTAGCGTAGACATAACACTATGATAATGCCACGATATAAAGATCGAATTACCTTCACATATATATAACGTAAATCCCCAATCCTGCAATAGCCCTCCCTTCAACACAATTTTTACGTATTCAAAGTCCATAACACCTGTGTTATTGAACCTTTATGCATACGGAAAACATAAGAACAGAAACCATACACAGTTGCCCACGTTATGGGAACCCAATAAACCATCCACCAAATATAATCGACAGTAACAACTTCGACTTCGGATAGTAGCATCAATCAATCAATCAATCAATCAATCGAAATCCATTTCTATCTTCCAAGATACGAATACTAGGTGAAAGTGTTAAATATCAAATTGTAAAATCACAATCAATCAACCAACAGCAACTCGCACTATCACAATTCCAACCAATCCTAAGCAGCTTTCAACACTACTCACTCTTTCAATCAGAGGCACTCACCCAAAAAGCAACCATCGCGAGTCGATCTATCAACCCAAAAGCAACACTTCCCTAGCAACTTCCACACAACGACTTCGGAGTGAAAATGAAGGTTCTAGGTCTGCGAATTGGGGAACCAAAGCCCGAATATCTGGATGCTACTAAGCCTATACATCACATACAGCAGGTCCTTGATGCCCCTAAGAGGAAGAGTCGATCAATTGAGGATGACCTGAGCAGACAAGGGAGTGATGGAAGTTTGCCATCTGGTGCGAGCAGTCAGGAAAATCCAGACAGCTCGGCACCAATAGTCGCACGTACAGTAGAAGAGCTGAGGGATGTGATTGGAGGAACCGGCTCATCAGCTTCGGACTTAGAACGTGTGTCGTTAATCTTATAAGTTATCGGAGAGAACATGCATGCTGACTACCCAATAGTAAAATCTAGAATTTTAGAGCTTGCGATCAGTGATATTGGCATGGGAAAGTATCAATGGTGTTTGTTTGTACTATGTGGTATGGGATGGGCGGCGGATAAGTATATTGCTCCTCCCATTTCCTGAAATTGATAAAACCTAATAAAAATTAGTCTTTGGCTCCAAGGAGTAGCATTAATCCTGCCTACGTCCTCTGTTGTTTATGGTGTATCTGACCAACATGTTCGGTATGTCACTCTCGTCTTGAATGTTGGATTGTCACTTGGCGCCTTTGGTTGGGGTTTTGGATCGGACAAAATAGGGAGAAGACTCGGTTTCAACTCAACATTGATTATTGCTGGAATATTTGCCTTCATGACAGGAATTGCACCAAATTTCATCGCTGAGGCAGCTTTTCTCGGAGTACTTGGACTTGGAGTAGGAGGTAGCCTACCGGTAGATGGAACTATGTTTGTATGTCGAAATTCTCAACGTGGAGTCCCCCCTCAAGCTAGAGATGTTGCATTTGTTTGATATTCCATAGTGCTGCTTGCTGATGACTTAGTAGCTTGAATTTCTACCACACAAAGACCGTATTTACTTAACACTTCTGTCTGTATGGTGGCCGATTGGGCAGGTTGTGGCTTCACTTTTTGCATGGCTCTTCCTTGGATCAAATTTTGAAGCAAGACGTGGTCTAAGACTTTTCTTATACACCATGGGTGCAATAACTTTGGCAATGGCTATCTCTCGCTGGTTTTTTGATAGTATAGAGTCGCCAAAATTTCTCCTTGCTTCTAACAGGCAAGCAGAAGCTGTAAGATCTGTTCGTGCACTGGCGCATAAGAACGGCACCAAAACGTGGCTCACCGAAGAAATTCTCAACGAGATAGGAGGGACAGCAGAGGTAACCAATGTAGTGAATACAAGCATCAAGGCGCGGGTACGTCAAGCGATTGCATCTTTCGGACCAGAGACAAAAAAGCAGATCTCTCCCCTGTTTGGAAATGCTGAATTGGGTGTAAACACTGTAAGTTGTGTACCGAGTATTTTGTTTATCTGATTTTAATTTTATTTAGGCTCTATTGTGGATCATTTGGCTTTGTATTGGAATAGGATATCCATTGTTCAATTCCTTCTTACCACAATATTTGAAAGGTGGCAATAAAACTGAAAGCAAATCCGACACTTATCGAAATTACTTGATAATAAGTACAGCCGCTGTCCCCGGGTCCCTTTTGGCTTGCTATATTGTCAATGTGGCTGGACGTAAGATACCAATGGCCTTTGCAACGATGATTGCCGGAGTATGCTTCTTCCTTTTCACGCTTCGTAGCGACAGTAGCTTCCAGCTTGGCTTTGGTTGCGCAGCATCATTTTTCCAGAATATCATGTTTGGAATTCTTTAGTGAGTATATCGGCTTTATCTCAACGTGAAAGTTGCTATGTTGTACTAACAACATGTAGTGCATATACTCCAGAAACCTTTCCCGGATCCAGTAGAGGAACCGGTTGTGGTATTGCCCACTCATTGAATAGACTTGGTGGAATAATTGCTCCCCTCATCGCAGCGAACGTTGGAGCATCCAATCCAAGCATCCCTATTTACGTCAGTGGAAGTTTGATCATTGTAGCATTTTTGGCCATGTGTTGTCTGAGAATAGAAACGCAGAATAGACAGTCGTTGTAAGAGGGTTGCACAGCACAGGGGACAGCCCCCGTATACCAAGTGTACTCATTATGTAGAACGAATACAATGTACGAAATAACTTCGATGTGCCACGAGTTGAATGTACCATACGGCGATAGAGAGCCTGGTTCTTGACCATGTAACTGCACAAACCTGACCTTGAATATCCTGATGTCTATCAGTCTTTCCATCACCAGCTTCGATGGCCCATAATTCTTTCATATGGCCAATCTCAATGAAGATTGGACTAGAATAGTACGCAGTTTGGTAGATGATATCAAAGTCTTTAAAATTCTGCCCTGCCACTGCATTCATTGATATTATATCGATCATGACAATCCAATGACTTCTACGACATGAAGTCTGATTAAAGTAAACAACAGGGATGGGGGATGTGGGCTGACGGACAAGCTACAAGAAACCCCCCGGTGAGCTGAGCGTCATTCCTAAAACAGCATCATCTCGCATAGCGTACAGGGCTGTGCGAACTATCAAATAGCTTTCTTCAAAGAATGGATGGATCTTCTTCCATACATGCTCCGTACATAAATTGATTGGCCTTTAACGAGCGTATTCGGAGTTCTCGGATCTCGTACGCAACTTCTACAAACACCAAAGCAATTCGGGCGCGCAGTCTCAATCAAGGCAACGAGGCTGAGCACTTGAAACTTGCCTAGCCACAAATCATCCAACAGTGCGAACAGTACGAAGCCGTTGGAAAGCTTTCAAAGGTTATTCATTTCCTAGAGTCAGATACTAATCTTCAAAATTATTTCGCACCATATAATTTAGTGACCAAAAAATGTCTGTTCGAATACAGCTCGACAATCCTCATAGCTTTTACACGAATCTCGATTTCATCAGCGGCAGAGTTATTCTAAACCTTACAAGCGATGAAGCGGTTAGCAGAATAGTTGTGAAGGTCGAGGGGGAGAGCAAAACCCGTCTATCGAGACCGCCAGAAATGCTATATACACAAGGTCCCAACAATCCTCCTGCACTTTATTCGAGGCGAGATAGACAGGAAATATGTCAGGAGAACCACAAGATTCTATACAAGGTCGCAGAAGTATTTCCCAACAAGGCAATTATCAGTTCATATACACTCAGAGCAGGGCAACATGAATACCCTTTCCGCATCAAGTTGCCTATTAACAATGGCTGCCATGATCCGGCATCGCAACAAATGGGTCCTGGTAGTGGGTTTGGGGGTCTTGGAATTCAGGGCATGCAACAGATGCAGTATACACATGTTAAAAAGACATTACCTCCTTCACTTACTGGATTTCCGGGGGAAGCCGAGATAAGATATTATGTCAAAGTCACTGTACAAAGACCCTCAATGTTTAAGGAGAATAGAAGATCAACAATTGGATTTAAGTTTCTACCGATCGAAGCTCCGAGGCCTCCTAAGACCACAAATGAAGCGTTTGCAAAACGGCCGTTTATGTTCCAAAATGGGGGACCAACCTATGCGAAAAAGGGTCTATTCACGAAGAAACTTAAGCAGCTATCAAATACGTCCCCGCAAGGAGAAGTCGATGCTAGACTACCTAGTCCTCCCATCTTGACTTGCAATAAGCCTTTACCAATGAGGATTCTCCTTAGAAGAACTAACACAAGCCCTGAGCATGTATTTCTCATGTCTTTGCAAGTAAATCTTCTTGGGACCACTGAGGTAAAGGCTGCAGATGTCATTAGAGTTGAAACAAGTACCTGGGTTGTGATGAGTTTGACTGGACTATCCATTCCTATTGGATCACCGGACGATCCAATCGGTAGTGAGACAGCCATAGATAGTAAATTATGGGATGCAATTCCTTTGCCGAATACCGTTGCCCCTTCCTTTGTCACTTGCAACCTCGCTCGTCGATATGAACTTGAGGCGAGGATTGGTTTAGGTTATGGCTACCCAGGAGAGATCCAGGTATGTCTTATAATGAATTCCTTCAGGGTTACATGAATAAAAACTAACAAACTCAGTCGCAAACAATATCAATTCCTCTCAGATTCCAAATTGAAATCTTTTCTGGCATTGAACCACCAGCGGCACTTTTAGACGCCATGACAGCTCATCCCCCTATTCCAGTAAGACCTCCAGTCAACACAGCACCGCCACCTTTTGATCCGGCATTTCCACCTCAAGTTGGAGCACCAGGGGCACCGGCTCTAGATGATGCTCCGCCTTCTTATGAAGATGCTTTGGCGGAAGACATTACCCAAGCGAATGGTACTTCGAGACCTGCGTATAGTGGCGTTACGAACGAGAATGCGCCCGGCATCGATGAGAAGGGGGGCTTGAGTAGTGGGCATCAAAAGGGCGAGGCTTCGCGTACAGGCTGATATTGTGGAAATGGTTAAACGCCCCTTCGTTCCCGATGGTGACAGAAAGCGATTAATTAAGGCATAGAGGAATTTTTTAAATCATTTAGTGTCTAATAACCTGCCAAAGCAACAAGCTCTGGTTGCCTACTCACTTAATTGCGTCGTAGTTCAGAACTCTGAGCTCCGAGCAAAGTTTATGAAGCCGAATGCTCAGCGATATCAATCAACAATGCAGTTGTCACGTACTACCTATATATCATAGAAAATTTATGATTTATCGAGGGGGAGAACGTTGGGAGACATGTAAACATGCTTTGTTATGGCAAGGAGAAATGATACCTAGAGCATGGAAAAGTCACAGAGCAGACAGACTGGTAAACCAGCACAGCTTTGGAGTGGGGAGAAGCGGAAGTTAAAATGGGATGAGATGAGATGAGATGAGATGTCAATTATCAATGAATTATGTTTGGAAAGTAAATTTAAAATCCTTAAGATATATAGAGCACAAGTGAAGGGGTTTGTTTAGTTTTCTACCATAGATGGGAATGGGAGATATTTCAAATGTCCAACTTGAGGGAATGTTTAATAATGATAATACTTGAACATTAAATAATGCAGGATTTTGGAAGATGGCATATCCAGATTATTTTACCAGTCTACATGAATCTCATTCATGATTCTTTCTCTGCATATCTAGGTACACTTTCGCACCTGCATTTTCCTGTTGTTCATTCTGTCTCATCTCGTTCGACCCATCCACTTGTTTTCTCCCTCTTCCTCTCCCAGACATTATACTTACAGGACTATCTCAGCTTGACCCGACCCTAAACCACTTAGGAATTAGGTGAAAAATAAGACGATATCATACCTAATACTGACATACAAAACATCCAATCCATCTACATTCATGTCTATCCATTCACTCACTTCAATGATCTCCGCTTCGGGCAATACTGTGAACTCGGTATATTTTCAAATGACATCAAATTGTGAGTGCTTTGCGCGGTGGCATGCCGCGGTGTAGTATTTCTGGGTAGTTGTTGGGTTAAAATTGATTATGTATGTATGTGTTTGAGCTTTTGGTTTGCCGTCAAGATATTGAAAACGGAAAGGATAGTCAATTTAGATACGGATCATGTGAGCCTTCCTCCATGTGTCTCCCAGACATTCCATAACGCCAGGTTTACCAACCTTCCCAAGAATCACTATCGCCGTCTGTAGTCATCCCGTGGGCCTCGGTCGCTTCTATACCTATCACGGTCGTCATATCTGCCCCTGTCCCTCCGATCCCTATCATCATATCTACCTTCCCTGTTGCGACCACCATCTCGTCGGTCGTCCCGAGAACTATAATCTCTCTTTTCCTCACGTGGGCTTTTGCTTCTTTCTCTCCTACTCTCATCGGGTTTTCCTTCCCTTTCATGTCTCTCCCTCAGCTCGTCCTCATCGATAACCATACCGTATCTGTCCCTTCTTGGTCCCGAGCTATATTCCGCATTTCTATACTGCCTCTTCTTCTCCAGCCCACTAACACCACCAAAGCCGCCACCTCCTTGTCTTCGCTTCGAATTTGTTGCCGTTCGCCAGGTATCAGATAGTTTTGATACACTTTGGGAAAAGTCGACATGGATTCTATGATCGTCTATGAGAACGCCTTGCATTTTGAAGTACGCTTGTTCGCATGATTTTTCGTCCTCATATTCGATAAAAGCATACTGTAAACTATCCCCTGTTCGTTTATCTCTGATCACCTCACAAGAGAGGACCTTGCCAAAGCGACTGAAAATAAGTTCGAGATCCTCATCTGAACATAGAAAGTTAGCGTTCATAATGATAATCAATGTAAACCATGGAAACTACCTGTAGTAACTGGATTAAGCTTGCACACAAAAAGAACATTCTCCGGTGGTTTAACTTCCGCAAAAGGAAGATCTCCAACCATCTCCAAAGTCAAGGCTTGCGCTCGTGCTTCCCGCTCTCGTCGCCGTTTCTCAACAGCCTCAACATCTGTTTCTTCATTCAAATCATCATCTTCGCCAATACGAACCGTAGCTAGTTGCGCTTTGGAAGGTACAGGACTTTCTGGTGGTTCGACAAGACCTGCTGGGTCATCATAAGGGTCATCTAAGATAACCGTGTGCTTGATTCGTATGTCCACTAAAGGCCGTCCTTTCTCGTCGCAAAATGAATCGTTGATTTTCTCGAGCGCATCGAATCCTTCTACCACTTTGCCAAATATAGCTGCCTTGCCATCCAGATAGTCTAGGTCGTCTCCCAAAGTGATTATGAATTGACTGCCTGCGAGACGTTCATCTGGATCCCTCGTTGATGGCGCGGTCGCCATACTAACAGTTCCCCTTTCCGCATGCTTTAATTTTGGGTGAAAATCTGCTTTAAATGTCTTTTTCGCCGGGCCTTCTAATAAACCCCATATTGAGCTTCCCCCGTCGCTATCTTTCGAATCAGGCCCTATCGGATCGCCAGTTTGGCACGAGAAATTCTTCTGTACGCCATAGATCGGAGAAAAATTATAATATTTGATTTTGCAGAGCTTTAAGAAGCTAGATTACCGCGATCATCTTAGTATCTATGTGTTCAGCTACTTCATAAGACATGGGGAGGCATTGGGATTCAAGACTTACTTCTCACAAAGTTTAGGAGAATAATCGACCAATAGGTCAATAACAACATCACCAGCAGAGGTCTCAAGAAGGACACTCATGGTTTTTGAATAATACCGATGTCGGGTTGTGAAGCTGTGATGCAGGTAAGTTGATCATCGCACAAGCGCGGAACCGCGGCTAAAATACAAGATCGTCACCTGGCGAAACTAAAAGCGCAAACCACCAATCACAGCAGTATGGCGGTCTAGCTTTCTTTATTTCACATACATATAATAGTCCTCTTCAAGTGAGCGACTGAGCTCCTGTATACTCGATATCATATTTATTAACCTCATCATTTAACGGTTTTCCTCGCCCTCGACAGCCATGGTCTCAAACATTGTGTCGAGTCTAGGAAGGAAGATTTCTCCACTCATATCCAGCATTACATGAATCACTTGAACTCCAGCCAATTAAAGTACGGCTCAATTGATTCAATTGAATCAATGCCCGAGAAATCATCTGAGTAAGTGAGATGTACATCCTCCAACTCGCTTTTCATCTGATGAAGGAAACAGAAACGACGGAGACACGCTTGCCTCACATATCACGTGCCATCCCCGTACCTTCTGTCTTGAAGAATGCGCAGATTTCTGCATGTTAGACTATGCGCGCCGAATAATCATCCAATCTTCGCGCAGCCTTGAAGATAGTAGGTGTCAATTGTTGGTCAACCTCCTGCCGCTAAAAGATTGGTTCTTCCTATTGGACTCGCAAATTTCGTATCCGAAAGGGCTGCAGACAAAGGGGCGGGTAGATGAGAATAAAACGTCCGAGGAGCCGTTGATAGGTCTCCATACTGAGGGCATCTGTATCTCGATCGCTCCCTGTAGCTCCCACAGCACGGCTGCACCGTAACTTCGGTACTATAGATTACATTCCTTAATGCGATCTGTGCAAACACCAGTCCCTTTGGCTTCCATCGAGGCAGCGCAACGTCTTGGCCTTCATCTTCGAGGAAAGTGGCTATTACTGTCTACTCAAGATTTTCAGCCTGCATTGGAAGGCGTAACATATCACCACATTTTATTTGAAGAAACATCCATTACCAGGTCATTGGACTTCAGTGGTTCTAATTGGCCCTCGTCAGCTATGCGTCACGGATAGGCGCATAATGCATAGGCATTGGCAGAGCACGCGAAGCAGCCACCCGTTATGATCTATCAATAACTGCCCATAATTCTCATAACGTTGCATGGTATGCACGCCCATGATTTGCTCCACCCCGGGGAAGTATTTTTCCCGCCGCGTCTTCTTATAAATGATTTTAATATCACGCAATTATAGAATCAACAAAGAGTAAGCTGAAATCTGATGCCCATGCCAGGGCTTCGATGGCCCGATCCTCACGAGTTTACAGCTCGGCAGGACTGTATCTTATCAAAATAGATCTAACACCAAAAGCCTGGGGGATACTCATTGGTTTGGTGACGCTTTTAACAACTGCTAGCTATCTCGATATGTAGCTCTTTGTTCCCATAATTTACGCATTCTACGGGAAGACGATCTTGCTTTGAGATACAGAATGGAAGCCCGTAGTCACCGGCATCTCGATGATTGGCTTGTATTCTCTCAGTATCTGAAGTGACTAACTGGTACGGCTCTATTTCTATTACACCACCTCGCACATCATCATCATCGGTACAACTAAGACTTCACTTACTTGCTACTCGAATTGGCGCAAAAGTAATTGTGCGAAGCGACAGAGTCCCTCTCAAGCATCTGAGCCCAAAGCTCTTGATCTGTGCTATTCCATCTGTAATACCAAAATTTACATTGATGCAATTAAACTGATGTTCGCACCAGTCACGTTGCATTGCCTGAGCATCGCCTTGTTAGAAAAAAAAACTCAGATACCCTGCCAGCCGTTTTGAATCGGGTTCCAAAGAGAAATGGAACATACTGCAGAAAGAAGTTATACAACATTGCTTGGTTGTGGCCAGAATTCGGCTAGAAGCAAACAAACTAGGAATGAAAACTCGTTAAGCTGGGTTTGTTTGCTCCAATTCCATTAGAAGGAGCAAAATTTGATTGAATGTGGTTGAATGATCATGTAAATCAGAGCTAAAGTCAGAGGGTTTGAGGTTCTTCTCTGACAGTGGCGCGTTCAGTCAAATGGTGCTGGAATGGTGTTAGACTTCCAAGGTTTTGACATGGACTTGATTAGACCTTGCTCTCCTGCATCAAAATATGTGTTACGTACCCCGTATTGAAAATTTGGGTGCGTATTGACTCTTTTACCTGTAACGAATTGAGGAGCGAAGTAGCGCAAGATTTGAGGAGCAGAGTATGACAAGCACCAGCGGTGATACATCGTTTGCAGATTCATAATTGTTCCATAATTCGTATCTTTATTCAATTGTTTGTTGAATTCATTGCAATGCTACCAGGCGCAAATGTCGTTATCTGTCATTCACCATGATATGTAGCTCTGTCTAGAAGGAGTAAAGTTGCTCCTAGCCTGGTAGGTGTCAAAAAATACATATGGGGGCGAATACGGAAAGCTACATGGAATCCCAAATTTATATGCCACCTAAATAGGGGGTAAGATGAGCTTACTGAGGCTCATGAGTTCTTTGTTCTACGGTGAAATTGTTTCACTTATCGAGACAGTCTCATCATAAATTGAATATTTGCATCCACCACTGTAAGCTCTGGGAAATTCTGACCCTGAAAGCTAACCAGGAAGCTGGAACCTATACCCCAGAATCTATGCTGTTTGCTTAAGTGCCGGAAGTATTTGTCGATCTTCCAAATTACATAGCAGATGCATAAGCCCGCAAAGGGGCCACAAAGCTAAATTATTTATTCTGTTTATTTTAATCATATCTCATGTTTAGCAGATTAGTATGCAGGAAATCTTTCATAAAGACAAACATCACAAATTCTGTTGTACCCATTATAATATGCTTGCTTTCGCCTGACAGCCCCAGGATTTGATAAACCCCAGGTCCTTGATTCATCTCGGATCCTATTGAAGCTTGACACATTTGTTTTTGTACACAAGTTGGACCCAACTGCTTTCAAATTCTCAAATCTTCCCAAGATCTTTTGAAGGTAAGCCAGGCAGTGTATCGATGAAAGTCTAGATAAAATCCGATCTAATCTATTACTTATCGAATTCAGATGGTCACTCGAGGATACTTCGCAGAGGAGGAGCCTACCTTCCGTAGATGCGGTCCGCGCGGTCAAAGCTATCCACTGGCTCAAGAACGCTCCGAGCACGCATACCCATCTCGGACGTATAGCGATGGACGAAGCAACGATCGTGGACCAGAAAACACCGAACCGGGACATCATCAAATGAGGCGCAGAATCCAGGTAGCAGTATGCCACCCAAACTTCTGTTTATCGCACTGTGAACCTTCCACCCCTTTGAATGAATTTACTGATCAAACTTTCTCGTAGTGTCAAAGATGCCGAAAGCGCAAGATTCGGTGTAGCGGCGAAGACAATGGCAGGCCATGTTACCACTGCAAACAGTCCTCTTCAGAACCATGCGAGTTCTTGAGAGTACGTCCGACCAGCCCATTGTTCAAGACGATGAATACTAACTCAAGTAATTTAGGTGACGGCTATGCGACTAGAACAAGCAAAGGACCTTCCGGCTGATTGCTTTGATGATAGTTTGCGCCCAATGTACCGAATGCCTTCAAACGCCCCGTACAACAACAATTACTATCAGACGTTACAGACCCTCAACTTGGGTCCCGATGGTATTAATTATCGACCAAGTTACTCTAATTATGGCTTCCAAGGACCGAAATTTCTTAACTCTTCCTATGATAACTTCACCGAAGAACCTGCCGAATTTAATCTGTCAAGTTCAACCTCGTATCAAGTGGCAGCACAAGATTCCGTTTCTGTGTCCAATTATCCAGTACAGAGCAATGGGCGCACACGCGTAAACCCTCCGGCGCCAATGTATATGGATTCAGAAGCTGCGGCCAATTATAGTTCTGCATACCAAAGTTATAATGCGCGCTCAATGGTTGACTCCGAATCAAAGAATTTTTGTGTACCATCTTATGGAACTGCAAGTGCTGCCACCACATCTTCGCAAGCTGCCCTCAATGCTACCACCACCACCGAAAGGCAACTCCCATACCCAAACAGACAATACGGGTCCACAAGCGACGTTGCTTTTAGTTCACAGCCGTATGGATTCATGAGTTCAAACATGAGCAGCTCTGCAAAAATCAACTCTTCGATTCAAATGCCCCTGACAAATCCGTATATGAGTGTTTCCACAAGCAGCCCTCACGAAATCACCACAGCCGCTGCTACTGCTGCTTACCAATCGGGTCAACAGTCTTCCTTATCACAGCAAGAATCAGAACTTTATGATGCATCAACTATGAACGGCAATCTATACTACACCCAGACAAATGATTCAACTACGGATATGAGCCACTATGGAACAAGCAGTGCAAGCGAACCCAGCAAAAGTCGACAAAATAGTCAGACCGACACCACCCATAATGTATGGCCGGCTAATAACCGAAAGTCTAGCGGCAGCGGAAGTAGTCTATTAGCAAATGGACAGACGTATGTTCCTCACACATCCAGTCATTATCCAACCCCAAACCTACCCACTCAGATGCAGAATCACGGGCTTTTGCAACTCCCTCCGCAAATGCCCCCAGTCTTACATGATGGACTTCCAGCGCCCTCGAGAGAATATGTCTCAAGTCTTTCATCGAGATAGTTTGGGTCTTTGCTCGACGCTCGGATCCATGGAATTTTTATTCAAAGGACAGGCAGAATATGATCTACTTGAGGAAGAAGCTATGAATCTACTTTTCCACCGGACAAATCCACCTTGATTAAAGGGACGATGTCAAATCTCGAAGACACAAAAATCGCCGACGTGGGGCCTAACACCTCAACTAATTTGTTTCCTTTAGTTTATTTTATTTCATTTTTGTTTTCGTTTTTTGTTAAAATCGTGCGAGTATTTATTCATTGGTCATATTTGTTTGGTATGGAAATGGCGAAATGGGCGGAAGACAAAAGATACTTTTAAAAAGGAGGATAGGGTTTAAATCGGTGGGAGGTGGAAGAAGACAGGCGTTCTCGTCTCTGTTCTTATCGACTGTTCATTATGTGCAATGTGTTCATATATTCCAAGATCGCTCACTAGGAGCGGCTTGGTCAGTTGCGTTCATTCTTTTGCTTTCAGGGTTCATTTTCGAGTCAATCACAGATATCCACCAAATATGAGGTTTTCTTTGTGAGATGAGAGTTGTGTCGGACAAGGAAGAATTCGGTTAAGGATAATAATACGTGTTGGAAGAAACGGGGAATAAATCATCGTCAACAAGCGCTCAGTTTTACAGGCCAAAGGATCATGGGGGAAACGAGCGGGAAACCGCGAATAATTGGCAAACGGAGGCAATAGAGGGGCATTCGAGTACTATCGCTAGTACGGTTGGGGGTTGAGTCGAATTGGCTCGCGCGTACATTGAGCTGGAAATGGAGTGCACATTCTTTTGGGTTTGGGGCAAGTGTGTTGGGGATCTCTGGGCGGGGGAGTATTTACTTCGAAGGAGAAGCGAAGAACTGGAGATTAGTAGGCAGTGAAAATATGTGTGGCTATATTGTGTTTATTTTGTCATTATTTAAAACACTTTCTTTAGTTCTGATTCTTAATTCGAGGCGAATTGGTAAAGCAAAACAAGAGGACGCAAAATGTGAGCAGAAACGAGGGAGAAGTAGTTTTTCGATGTTTCCCTGTTATTTCTATCCTATCCTATGTTTTTTTTATGATCTACAAATACGCTCATGGAGACAACAAAATATCTGGTAAAAGACTTATGGCAGATGGAAGAGAAAATGTGGGCATCATCTTTAGTTCAAGCTCACTTGCAAATGTTGTTTGGCATTCAGAACTTCTGGAGTTATTGTGTTGTGGTCGACGGTGACCAATTTGTTTGTCATACGATACTGGTATCAATACGTTCAATGTTCAAGTTTTTCAAGTACTACTTGATTGCTAACGCGCAATGTATGCGCTTCTTTGGGTGTTGGATACACTATACAGTACTGGGTACCATCGGATAGTCACAGCGACATGTTGATAGCAGTCAGACTTGATAATAATTATAATCACCATTCTAAAATCATATCTCCTTCCAACTTTGGCCAAAAATTCGACCACATGAGACCAGTCTTCGACCAGTCTGGTCTAAACATTGACCATATTGACCAAATTAAATCCACCAAATTGACCAAATTGACCATGTTTCTGACTGTGTTTCCTGGTCACAATCACCAATATCGACCCAAAATATTTTCCCTGCTTATGCCATGATGCAGAATGCCTTCCAAGTGCCAAAGCAGGAAGAAACGAGACGATCCTAAGCTCTTGGCAATGGTACGCATACCAGACTTTTACATTTTTCGTTTTGATAGAGCAAAAGCAAGATTTCCGGGTGCAACTCACGTATTCTTCCTTAACCAATCACAGACGAACTGACCTTGTCACGGCATTGGGAATCTCAAAGATGCAATCTGCGAGGGGTAAGCGACCTCGTGCCACAAAAAGTGCATTTAAGTAGAAGTATATGTTACATGATAGGTAGCACAAATGTTACACGGCAGGAAATAGACCCCACCCACCTTAATGATTTGGGGTACGGTGAAGAATAAAGCGTTATGCCTGGCTCCCTTAACTTTCTCTGTTTCTGGGGAGAAATCAGGGTCATGGTAGGGAAAGCTGAACGTTGAAGACCGGATGAGCACTGCATCTACTTGTACAATCGATGTCTCATTTTTGGGGTTTCTCAGTACTAGCGAAGCACAGCAGATACTTAGGATGAACTTCATGTCATTGTACAGTACATGGTGCCAACATGGTAATGGTTTTGCCTCGCGCAGTGGCCAATCTCTCAATCACATTCACTGTTATCTACTGTCTAAATCAATCACAATTGACATGTTGCTGAAGGTCGATATCAGATAGTGCCATACTTGATGTTTGGATGCACTTCGATTATCAGTAGGAAAATATTGTATGATTTCTCAAGCTTCAAGCTTAGATTTTTACTCTCCAACGTGCACTCAAGTGTTATCCTCCATCTGTAACTTGTCTTGACCTCGTGGTAAATGAGGCCAGGCTTCCGAAATACCCTCCCCGAGGAGCAATTCGGGAAGCCCACGAGCCGAGCCTTAAGTCCATGAGATAGGAAATTTTGTCGCTTAGGATCCAGAACGTTCTTTTTGTGTTCATTCGTACTGGCAATGTCATTCTTTTCTTGTCACATAAGTCAATTGTGTTCGCTCAGCATGTGAGATATACTCTATCTCATCTCCAGCAAGTATGTGAAACGCAAAGAACAGCAAGCTAGCTGAAGTTACCAGTGCTTGTATAACAGAGAGACGTCCGTCATCTCCACAATCAATGCAGATGAACATGTACAGAGACCGAGATTCAGACAGCGATTGAACAAGGAACGGACCGAAACGAAACACGGAGCGATACCTACCTAACATAGTTTTGCTTGCAGGACGCAATGTGGTTTGTGACATCAAAAGGGGGGAAATTGGGGCAGTTCAGCTTGAAATGTCGATATAAGGTTTGTAGTGGCGCACGAGGCAAACTTTGTTGACAGAAGGTAAATTGCATAAAATGACATGTCAAAAAGCGCTTGCAGAAACGGTCAAAGGCATCTTTGCAGGTGAATATTTGTGTCCATGATGCAGTGGTGAAATGGGAGGTGGGAGAGAGCCATGTAAGAAAAAGTAAAATTTGAGGAATAGCAACCTCCAGGTTGCAAACGCATATTTCCATTTTTATATCACCCATGACCATGCTGCACATAAACCAGATTTCGTAATGAACGAGCAAAACACCGTGATTGAAGTTTGTAGTGTGGACCTAATAGAGACCGATTAGAGGTTTCATGCCATCATGCCTCTATTTTCGTTCCCTAATTACACCAAAGCATGATACGATGGAGGATCGATGCAGATGCGTACAAAGCACATAGCCAATCCCCAGGTCCAACAACACCAACCATTTCCCACCCCAAGATGAAGCGAGTGCTCTACTCCTTCTTCTTCTTGGCACCCTTGACCTTCGCAGTACCTCTGAGTGTCTTTTGTCTGTTCTTGCGTTGCTTGCCTAAATTCCAGCACATGTCAGTATCAATTCGTAGGCCAAATTCACTTCCACCCAAGCAATTCCGCAAACCAGGACAAGGACTGTAACATACGTTGTTGTCTGCTGGCCTTCTCGATCTTGGTAGCAAATCCAACACGGACTAATCTGTAGTGGGGTTCGAATTTCTTCATTGCCTCTGGGGAGTCGTAGACGAGGGCGAAACCGGTTGTCTTTCCACCACCGAATTGGGTACGGAGACCGAAAACGTTGACTTGGTCTTGGCTAGCCTTGTAGAGTTCGGCGAGTTTGCCTCTGAGCTCATCCTTGGAGATGTTGGCACGGTTTGGGTGGAGGATGTCACTATATTAAAAAATCCAACATCAGTCTTCCAATTCAGAAATATCCGTATCCCTCATTGTACTCCAAAGGCACTTGAAAAGTGTACCTTCGACACTGTAATTGTTCGAAATAGGTGGCGGATTCGATAAGAATGATGTTGACTTACACGACCATTTGCTTTCGGCCGAGGAGAGGGTTGCGAATGAATTTGCGGGTTCGCAGCGTAACTGGGGCGTTATTGTCGGCCATTTTTGCGATTATCTAAGTCGATCAGCCTGTCTGCGATGTTTCGAGACAGTTGTCGTGATATAGATTGTCGATGGATGTCGCTGTCGTAGGAGGATTGCAAAAAAGTTCGAGTGGCTCTCAGATTCGGTAAGTCAAATTGCGCTAAGACTAGCCAAATCGATTAGTAAGCGGCGAAAATGTGCGAAGCAGTGGATCCGAAAGGTCAGAAACCCTAGGTTGATGCCTTAATATTATGGTGACATAGTTACTCCGACCGTCCTTGAACACCCCAAGGTCATTCAGACTTATTATTCCTCCTCAAATAATCCAGTGATTGTCTTTAACTACAGTATTTCATCAAGTTGTGAAATATTCTGACAAGTTTTCCCTCGGAATTCAAAACAGATGCAAGTTCAAAGTCAAATTAAATTCAAAGAGACTGCAATCAGAAATGCCTATTCTTTCCAAGGACCATCAATTGGACAGGTTTTGTCGTCAATATCTTCAACTTCTACAGAATCTCGAATACCCAGATGAAGAATACCTTCGGGATGATGCTTTCCAGGAAGCTATCTACTCAAGACTATTTGAGGAAGATGTTTTGGAGTATCCTCCACCTCACAGATATCAATTGAAAACTCTGAAAGAACTCACCAAAAGAATCGAGAACAGTATTCACGATTGGGAAGAACAGGTAGGTATGCATAAGATGCAGTTTCTTTAGTTTGATTGTTCTTCAATACAAATACTCGGTACCCTTTTTCAGCGAGAATAAATGACATAAAGCTCTCGTCGTTTCTCTTTCCAAATTTTCTGACATTGTCTTTCTTCTCTCCAGGGAATATCAGATAATCTCATGAGCCAACTTTCTATTCTTCTTTCTACCCCTATTCCTTCAGAAGCTACAGCTGCTCAGCAACAATCTTATGTGACCTATACCCTCTCATCTCTTCCTCCTATTTCTTCTACCTCTACCTCACTAGCTTCGCAAACTCCAACAATTACCATACTCGAATCCGCATCCCTTCTATCTGGTTCCGGAACCACAGGGCTTCGGACATGGGAAGCCGCTCTTCACCTCTCAACTTACATATCTCTCAATCCTCATCTTGTCTCCAACAAAACGATATTGGAACTTGGCTGTGGCACTGGTTTTATATCAATCCTGTGCGCCAAATATCTTTCCGCAAAGCACGTTCTGGCTACCGATGGAAGCCCTGAAACTTTGACTCTGATGAACACAAGCCTGTTTCTCAACAATCTAACAGATGCCATTACTCCTACGCTATCTCGAAATACGACCCCCAAGACTAGCACATGCGAACTTACCTGGGGCCACATGCTTCCAACTGGGGAATTTGAGACATTTCCCGAATTCCTATCATCGAAATGCCCATCATCAAACCCAACGTCAACCGCCGGATCAAACCAGACCCCGTTGGATCTAATTCTTGCTGCAGACGTAATTTACTCACCCGCTGTAATTCCCTCTTTGATTGCAACGCTTGAAGACCTCTTTGATCTGTATCCACAAGTGGAAGTGTTAATCTCAAGTACAGTACGTAACGCCGAGACGTATGCAATATTTGTAGAGATGTGTAAAAAGAAACAGTGGCAAATGGAGAGGGTAGGGTTCGAAGTGGCGGAAAGAAGTGAACAAGAAGGGCCATGGTACGGAGAGTTGGGGGAGGGAATTGAGATTCTTTGGATTCGGAAAACTTGATGTAGAAAGTGAAAGAGAGGAAATGCGATACGACTAGACAACTGCGATATAATTGTGTAAATAGAAAACTTAGTCATTACAAGCAGAGCTGTTCGTATCTCCCCTAACATGTCTCTTGAACGATAGCTTGAGACGGACTTTCGATTGAGGGGAAAGAGTAAGACTGGCTGTTTATGAGCGGTTTTATTCCAAGTCAACTTCATTAACTTCCGGAATAGTTAGTTAGCTTGTTAGATTTTCCAGGCATTCAACAAAAGTCCTGATTTTGGAAATGTCCGGCTTATTAGTTTGATGGCGATCACTAAAGCGATTTATGATCATGCTAACTAACAAACACGAAAGACAAAAGAACTCAAGAACATTTGAAATGTTCTTTCCGGATTGTGGTAGTCGATGTAGGACTTTTATCTTGAATACATATCACAGATGAGCAATTGGTACACGCAGTGATGTAAGTCGGTAAACTTGCAGGCAAGATAAATATTGGATGGTACTAATAGGATTGATTCAAATGAAGTCGATTGATGTTGTAAGTACAGTGCAGGCTCCTAGACACAGAAGACTGACATTGCTGTATAAGACCCTGAGACCGCATGGGTTGATGATTTCTCTCATTTCTCCTTTTCTGAGATCCACTAATACCGCACTGATGTCTTCTTCCTCGATGGGATACCTTCGCAGTCTTCCCTTTATCTCCACAATTCCCTCCTCGAACTATTAACATGCATGGCGAATCATCGCGATTGCATTAGTCAGGCTGCTCCTCCACTCTTATGAGTATTGGGGTCTTCAAAGGTAGTCCATACGGCCAATTACATACTTGCTCCTTTGGCTTTTCACATCCGTGGCCACAAATATGGGAGAAGCACGCTTCCTTCCATTGAAACTCTTGCTTTGCCGACGAAAAGTATCGCCGATTCGGGATAGCTCCTCACATTTTTGACAGTTTAGCTAATTTGACTTGGTAGAATCCATCCAAGTTTGCCCCAATAACCATTTTTTACTGTAAGATTTGTTCCCTTCATGAATCATTGTGCCCAATTCCAATGTTAGGACCACTTTCTAGCCTTTCGCCAAGCTCCATGATGGTTGCTTCATAGACTCTGGCAATATCCATGGCAAGCTCGTCATTGTCATATTCCGAGTCGTCCTCCTCGTCCAGATTCATTCCGTCGGCTCTGTTGTCACCATCATCGTCGGCGCCGCTCTCAGGTTCGGGCTCTGGTTCAACTTCCTTACTCATGACGTCTACAATCATCACTCTGGTGTCTTCGACTATACTTCTGCATCTAACCATATCAGTCTGGCTCATTCCAGCTCTCCTGCCCGCTAGAAACCCTGGTAAAATCTCTCCAGTAATCGAGTCTTCTCCTTTCAGTAAGCTAGCGAATGCATGATCCAGCTTTCTCAGAACAGCAAAAGTTGCAACCGGTGCTGGTGGGAACTTGGTTGGATATGTAGTCATTACCAGTGCCACATTTAGCAAGTACGGAATCTGTAAATTCGCTACTCCAGTTGGTCAGTCTAAGATTCCGAGTATCATACTTAAGGAAAGGTACGTACGTGTACTTGAGAGCCACAACACATCTATTATCTCGGAAAGGTCCTTAGCTACCTCCTTCATGCTTACATAGCCGACTACCGAATCTCCTTCTTCATGTTCCTCGAATTTTTTAGTGTATCGCCTCGAGACGTGGAGTAGTCTGTTTTCAACATAGCGCCTTGCAGCCTGTTCTTTCCCCGATCCAGCACGAAGAGGTTTCGCACGTGGCTGTGGTAAATTGGAAGAGGTGGAGCTGACCGAAGTAGTGCTTGGGGAGGGGGAGGGAAGAGCATCTGGAAGAAATCCTCCTGATTCTGAAAGATCCATATTCATTAAACTTGTTTGACGAATCCAAATTTCTCAAACGAATTAAGTATTAAAGGCAATTGTATTAGTGTATGGCCAATCTAGGAATTTCGAATCACAGCTAGGTATTCTTCAGTGGTATGAATTCAAGATCGGAAATGAAATTAATCAACACCCGTATTCGTACTGACTTGGAGGAAATGTTCCCCACGGTGAATATATAATGTCAAAATGCAACAAAGGTCACTATGGAATCAGTATCAAGGTCAAAAGGATGACGTGAATTCCGGTCAGCCTTATGGAGAACGCAATGACTAAGCAAGGCCTAGGTCAAGCTCAAGGAGCTCCAAAGTTATAATTTCTCAAGTAAACAAACAAACCACAAA
Source organism: Botrytis galanthina (assembly GCA_004916875.1). Classification (NCBI taxonomy): domain Eukaryota; kingdom Fungi; phylum Ascomycota; class Leotiomycetes; order Helotiales; family Sclerotiniaceae; genus Botrytis; species Botrytis galanthina. The sequence goes on from PQXL01000515.1 coordinate 22,584, forward strand.
TTTCAACACCAATTCCACAATAACTCCATTGAACATACGCCCAATCCTTCGAGAAGCGTATCTTACACACGCCTGCGATCCGTACCGTATCACAATCGCATTGGCAAACACCTACAAACGTGCAGCCTCGAGTTGAGCACGTCCGTTACAATGTCAAGTATTGATGATTTGTTCAAGGTGCGCATATATTGTTCTAGGCTCATGTTTTCCCGTCTAACATTCTTCAGAAGCCAGCTTTACCCAGCCATAAGCGCAAATTAGAACCTACTCGAGATCCTAGTTAGCAATCCTCCTCTTTCGTACCCCAACTCATTGCTAAGCAATCCATCAGATGAAATCTACAAATCCGCGAAATTGTCCGCGAACGGCCATGTGAAAAGCAATGGTAAACAGCCGGCAGTAGAAGAGGATGATGATATAGAAGCTGGACCTTCCGCTCCGCCTGATGACGACGAAGAAGACTATGGACCAGATATTCCAGACGATGAAGAGGGTCGATTTTTCGGTGGTGGTATCACGAAAGATGAATCTGAAATATTAGATTATATGGATGGACAAGAAAGCGCAGAGATCGTTCCCGAGAAAATCGATTCGGCGTGGTTACGGAAAATGGCCCTGAACTTTGAGAAGAAGATCACGAAGAACGCGGAACTGAGAGCTAAATTTGAAAGCGATCCGCAAAAGTTTATGGGGAGCGAAGCGGATCTAGATGTAGATATCAAAGCTCTAAGTATTCTTTCAGAACACCCTGAATTATATGGAGAATTTGCGAAGCTAGGTTGCGTTGGAAGCTTGGTTGGGTTACTGGCGCACGAAAATACAGATATTGCCATTGATGCTGTGGAAATTATCAGCGAACTTACGGACGAAGATGTGGAGGCTGAACAAGAACAGTGGAATCAAATTGTGGATGCTATGATTGAGACGGATTTGTTAGATCTGTTGGTCTCGAATTTTGCGAGGTTCAATGAAAACAATGAATCGGATAGGAGTGGTGTATACCATGCATTGTCTGTTTTGGAAAATTTGGCGTCGAGAATAACGCTTGCGGAGAAGATTGGCCAGGAGACAAACATACTGAATTGGTTACTAACCCGAATACCGAAGAAAGAGTCGCCGGTGAGCCAGAACAAACAATACTCAGCAGAAGTCATGGCAATTCTCCTTCAATCATCTTCACTGAATCGACGGAAACTTTGCGAACTAGACGGTGTCGATCTCCTACTTCAAATATTGGCAGCTTACAGAAAACGCGATCCTATCAAAGGAACCGAGGAAGAAGAATTCGTAGAAAACGTGTTCGACTCCTTAACCTGCTGTGTTGATGAGCCAGAAGGAAAACAAAAATTTGTTGAAGCAGAAGGTGTCGAACTTTGTTTGATTATGGTCAAAGAGGGCAAAATGAGTAAATCACGCGCACTTAGACTATTAGACCATGCTTTAGGAGGACAATCTGGCGCAGAAGTTTGTGAGAAACTGGTAGAGGCGGCGGGTCTCAAGGTAGTATTCGGAATGTTCATGAAAAAAATCGACGGTCAAACCATCGAACATTTACTAGGAATATTCTCAAGTCTACTGCGTCTACTGCCTGCAAATCAAGCCGGTCGAATTCGTACGCTTGCCAAATTTGTAGAGAAGGACTATGAAAAGATAGGCAAGCTTGTGAAACTTCGTCGAGACTATGCAGCACGTGTATCGGCTGTAGATACAGAAATCCGCAAAGAACAAACGAGACTTGGCGCGGAAGAGAGAGAAGAGATGGCAGACGAATGGTTGTCGAGAAGGATGGACGCGGGATTGTTTTGCTTGCAGACTGTTGATGTTATTTTGGCATGGTTAGTGGCGGAGGATGCAGGGGCAGAAAAGAAGATTCGGGAATTGTTGGCGGAGAGAGATGAGGGGTTGAATTTATTGAAGGAGACGATACAAGAGCAATTGGATACCCTGGTAGGAGGAGATGAGGAGGGAGATGGTGAGGAGAAATTGATGAAGGATATGCTAGGAACTTTGGTGGAATTCTTGACTTGATGGAAATTGTCATAACTTTTCCAGTGTAGAAATTGGAAGGGGGATTCCAAAAGTGTAGAGAAGCGAACACTTGATTGTAAAAAACCCAAAATTTAATAAATTGAAACATTCACAATCCAGCTATTCTTTGCATTTTACTGCAAACTTTCGCTATCCTGCCCCCAGAAAGTGCTGTCCTTCAAGATAAAGCTTCGCTAAAGATATTTATTACATTTTCATATTTCTGAAGCTGCTAAATTTCCACATTCTACAGCATGATATACTTCCTATAAAACCTATAAAATCAATATAAACAAAAGCTAAAATACATCTCATGTCTGCTCTGTCAGGGTACATCCCAATTCTACTCCATCCATCTACCTATCACTCAATAACAAACCTCGGCTCTCCGCTTCCACCCATTCTCTCATTCATGTACCTGCTCAGATATGCACTTCCTCCCCTACCTGTACTTACTTTTAAGAATTACGGAATCACCCATCATCCCCAAGATACTGCTGAAGAGATCCGCCAGTCGATACATGAATTGACAGTACACTTCTCACTTTTCAATTTTCTAACAAATCCATTCTTCAATTGTTTGATATCAAATTTCACAGTTTGATTGTTCCGTTTCTAATGAACAATTGTAGCAATTCCCAAGATATATAAATTGATATATCAGAAGATATTCATAAGTCAATTTTTTGTAGTATCTCGTCAGCCCGTACACCCACTGGTGATCTTAAGAAAGAGGGATCTGTGGAATATCAATATCAATATCAATCACAATATTCAAATCCAGGATGGACAATTAGATGTCCCCTCAAAGGTATCTATGTATCTATATACGAGCCGAGAGATTAAGCATGTAATTTTATGTGTACGTCCTGAGTGTTCCTAACCCATATAATATCTACACATACTGCATATACTAGATAACTATTATAGCCTATAAGTCAGTGATTCTACAGCCTGTTACTAATCCGTTGTAACATACTTACCGAAGAGTATTCTTTCCCATTATCATTACATTTTATATAATAATCCAAATAACTTTTTTTTTCAAATATCTCAAAATTAAAATACTTTATTGATTTGGAATACTTACCGAAGAGTATTCTCATAATCCCATTATCTTTATCCTTCAATCATTCATTACATTTTACATAATAATCCAAATAACTTTTTTTCAAACATCACGAGATTGGAATAAAGTTTTATTTGGGATACCTACCGAAGAGTATTCTTGTTGGTTCGAGAGAGATACGGAAGACGTGGTTCCCACTATGCGTAGGCCCCTAAATGTCTATTTGTATTCAATCTAAAGAGCTAGCTATGTAGGAA
>PQXL01000516.1:0-25810 GCA_004916875.1 Botrytis galanthina
AAGCTCGCAGGCGAAGTCGGTTTACCTCATTATATTACTTTTTTTCATTTTTATTCACATTTTAGTGGGTCACTTCACTTCGAATCATTAATTATACCACTGAATTACGAAAGCTATAGTATTAAAATAATTTTTATTAATTTTAGGCTCACTACATTCAATATAACCCTCTTCCAATTGATTATATAAGCTCCAACTATATCTATACTAATTAAACTTCAACCCTTTGGAAAACCCTTAGTTTTGAAACTAGCAATATAAAAAATATATCATTTGAAAGCTTTTAGTTTCTTATATATGGTTACCACTTTTCTTTTTTTTTATTCAATTTATATTAGCTTGAATAAACTAATTTAAATGATTTCGTTGAAAAAGCCTAGAATTTTATACTACAAAATTTATATTACTTCAATTTCAATTCTTTATAAAAACCTTAGTTTTGAAGCTAGCAATATAAAAAATATATCATTTGAAAGCCTTTAGCTTTTTATATATAGTTACCATTTTTTTTTTCATTCAATTTATATTAGTTTAAATAAACTGATTCAAAAGATTTTATTATTAATTCAATTACAATACCACAACACCACAATACTAAAAACATTACAAAAGACTTATAACCAATCAGATGACTAGAATTGCAACTCATTTTAAGTCGATAGTTTTTGAATTGAATTTTTCGTATATATACACACCTTCAGCCCTCGCAAACGGTAAGAATATTAAGGAGGTAGACCTTCAATAAATTATATCCTGTTCTTGTGGTTCCCCTAAGGCAAAGAGTGACAGAGATTATATTATGAAACGTTACGGTATATGATAACTAAGTTTTCAATCTCTTATATTTCATCGATTTCATTTCTCTTTTCATTTTATAAACCAAAGACAATAAAATAAAAATTTGTCTCATTACTTGACCTCTTTTCTGCGAAATTTAAGTCACAAATCTTACACCTCTTCCCTTTTCTCTCACTTCATCTTCCAACCCACTATTGATAGTGTATCTCCGTTTAATCCGTACTTCTCGCTCTATTTCCTCAGAAGTGTAATCGGAAGTTGAAGTGGAAGTGCTCGATGATGTGTCCCTGCGCTTGAATTTTCTTCTACTCGTACTCCCACTCCTCCTTCCATCATCGCGAGAAACGTGAGAAACATGTGGGCGATAATATCTTGTTTTCCTTTTACTCGTACTCGCACTTCTATCTTCATCTCTGCCTCTCAACCTTAACCTTGATCTTGATCGCGATCTTGACCTCGACCTCGACCGTAATAGTGACCCATCTCGAGGAATGTCAATTATTCTTGTTACATATCGAGTCTTTTCTTTAACGTTCCCTTTTTCTTCTTCTCTTGATTTCGATTTGGATCTAGATCGAGATCTGGATCTTCTTAAACTTCGATTTCCATTTTGATTTCGACTCCCGAAATTCCGAAATTCTTCTCTCGGATGGTATATGTTGTGGATATCTGAGTTTTTCCATTTGTATTTATCTTGACTTCCTCCAAGATCTATATATTCAACCACTCTTTCCGATTTTCTTTCTGGCGCTCTTCCTCTCCGTCTTTCTCGTTCTCTCTCTCTCCCACCCAATCTTGATCTTGAAACTGCATCTCTGATAGGTATTAAAATCGGAGAGATGTAATTGTATTCCAGCATTCTCTTGCTCTCTACACCTCTCTCACAACATCTCCTTCTTATTTCTTCCCTCCTTTCCTCTCTTATATATCCACTTCCCGTCCTTCTACATCCACATCCACACCAGCACCCATCTCTACACCCATCTCTACATCTACATCTAACAAATCCCTCATAATAAGGCGTAGGCGTTCGATTTCTTATACTTCTCCACCCTTCCCTTTCACTTCCTCTCTCTTCTTCTCTTCCTCGCTCCCTTCCTCTACTGAAACTTCGTGCTCTATTCCTCCCTCTTCCCCTCTCTTCCCCCCTACTCTCATCCCTACCCCTACTCCAACCTCTATTACTATCAGACCAATCTTCCCCGCTCCCAAGTTTCGAGGTAGAATACGGCGCTGATGTATACCTGTATGTAATCCTTGAGGCGCTCGGTCTTGGAGATCTGGGAGCAGTATACGAAATCGATGTTGTTAATTCTTTTTTTAATCCATCCCCATCCCCATCTTCATATCCTCGACCATATTCTTGATCATAGCTAGATCTAGGTCTAGGTCTAGTTCGCAGTATCGATACAGAGCGATGTCTGCGGAGAAGTGGTGGAGAAGGGGATGAAGGCGGAGATGAAGATGAACTGGAAGTACAACAATCCTCCCCCTTTCCTCTCCCTCCAACCCTCTCACTTACATATCTCGGGCGATGAGGAGTAGTATCGATGTATTTGTATCTATATCTAACTGGAGAAAGAGATGTCATTGACGATGAGGATGAGGATGAAAGGTAGCGTCGATCCGAGTCTCGTAATGGAGAGGGAGAAGGAGAACGATATCGATGCGTTATGCGCGTTTTGGTTGTACGGGACATGGTTGTATCGCGTGGGAATTCGACTTGAGAGTTGAGAGTTGAGGGTCGGCTGGGGTGTTCGTCCTAGAAATTGATCTGGGGTTTGCAACTTGGATAGGTATGCAAATATCTTGCCTTTCCGTAGTGCAAAAATAATCTGCTCCTATCAGGCTATTTTCTATCTTCCACGGAAACAGAAGAGAACACGCTATCATGAAGTAAATTCACGATAGATGGGTATGATATAGAGTGAGGACAATAGCAGAGGAAGAAGAAGGTATGATTATACGCTCGCTTTCAAGTTACTAGCTAGGACTAGACTGATGAAAATTCTCAATGGTTCGATTAAAGAGAGTGAATACTCTCGGATCAGAAAGGGGGGTGAGATGAAAGGGGTATTTGATGGTGGCGTGCGTGTGCATGGATGTATGCATTTTTCTATATATCTACAAAAAATAAAAGATCTTTAATAGAAACAATATAACAACAAAAGGAAAAAAAGAGCCAATACCATAACAAATGAAAATCTATCTCAAATGTTTTTAAACTCCTCCAATGAAACATATGAAAAATGATACATGCGCGATGAATCTTCAAGAACTCCCTCGCCATGACATCCTATCCTTGACTTTTCCATAAATCCTCAATCGCACACCACCATCACCATCACCATCACCATCACCATCACCATCACCATCACCATCACCATCACCATCACCATCACCATCACCATCACCCTAAACATTAACTCTCTTCAACGTAACCCACAAATCCGGTTTCTTCCACAACCCAAAAATCCTGTTCCGCTCCAACCAACTCTCACTATTCCTCGCCCCCTCCAAATCAAATCCCCATACCACATTCCCCAGCAAAACTCTCATTTCAGCATACGCTAAATTCTTCCCAATACAGTTTGCAGGTCCAATACTAAATGGTTGACGAGCTTTCTTATTATCACTCTCAAAGATTTTCGGATCAGTAAGCTTCATATCCGGGAACGCTGATTTCAATTCCTCGACATCTGCGGTACTGAGCCATCTCTCAGGATGGAACTCATTTGGGAGATGGAAATTCTTTGCGGAAAGTGAGGAACCGATGGGATTGACACCGACGGTTACTCCGGCAGGAACGTATTGGCCAGCAACTAGACTTCCACCATTTGGCACTATACGGGGGAGAGTAGATGGGGCGGGAGGATACATGCGGAGGCCTTCTTCGAGGACGGCGTTGAGGTATTTAGAGGAAGCAAGAGCGTGGAGAGTAAGATCTTCTTGGGTTCGGAAGGCAGTTCTTAATTCGATAGTGAGGTTTTGGAGAACGGTGGGAGCTTTGAGGAGATGGTATGTTAAGCCGTTGAGAAGGGATGCAGTCTTGATTGTATTAGTTAGGTTATTCAAATCAATGAGATGGAGAGATTAAATACCGTTTCACTACCAGCAATGATTAATACAGTTGCATTCTCTCCGATCTCCTCACGAGTCATTCCTTTATCTGTATCATTGTGCTTAATGATGTAGCTCATGAAATCGGGTACATCTCTCGGTGTATCGAGTCGTCGATACGCTTTTTCCCTTGTGAGTTGATTAACGTATGGAAATTTACCAACTATATCTTTCGGGATCAAAAAGAGCGCAATATTCCTAATAATTGGGTACTTCTTTGCCTCATTGACCAAACTCTGGATTTCAAAGATTTGAAAGATTAAGTCAATCCAAGGATGTGTTTCTCCAGTCCTGACACAATCAAAAGGTTCTCCGAATGCAAGGTCACCGATCAAATCGAAGGTAGCATAGTTATACCATTGACCGATGTTAATGCTATTGTCTGAATTGAGAGAAGAGAACTTGATAAGTCCAGAGATGAATTGTCGAGCATAATCTTGGATAAGAGGTTCCTGAGATGTGAGGGCTTTGTCGGAGAATATGTGTGATTGAAGGCGACGAAATCTTCGATGATTTTCTTCGTCTGCTATTAATCTTTCAATCACGAACATTAGCTCTTACAAATCTAGTGCGTTGGAATGATGACTTACATATGTTGAACTTGATTCGACACCGTAGAAGCTCGTTCCGTGAGGTTCTTTGGGAAATTCTTTTTGTGATTCTCTTTCACAAAACCATAAATATCTTCCCAGGCGGCAGATGAATTATAGTCTAAATAGTTGGGAGCAACTCTAACTGCATCACCATATTGATCATGAAGTTCTTTCATCTTGTATGGAAGAACACCCTTGAATTTCCAATATGACAGAGGAATTCTGGAAGCTGCCCATAGTTTTGGCCCTGGGAAGGATTTCAAAGGGTGAAAGAATAGGTTATAAATGCAACAACCGAGAAAGTGTAATAGGGGTGCTATGACCACTGTGATGATAATAACGATGAAATGCATTTTGTATCGCTCGAGCTGAGTTTCCTTACAATGTAATATGATTTAAATGTTTTATTTTCCAAGATATCAGTAACTTATATACGGCACTGAGTGATATATCAGATATAAACTCTGCTTTCCGCCCAGGGTGTGGAATTTGTTGATTCCGGCGGATTTCCACAATCTGTAAGTCCGCGCCGACTTTCCGTTACAGTCTTTAAACACCGCCTCGCCGATTGACGAATCAAATATCAAATAAATTAGGTTGTAAAGACGGTTATAGTACAACATTCCGTCTCTTGCTGAGGGTGCATGGCCATGCAATTTCTGATATCTTACTGGCTGCTTTCATATCCAGAAGTGATCAATGCATTTGTTGATGCAATGTGCCTCGAGATAATGATGGATAGCCAACTTTGACGTTCGATACACATGATTAAGCAGGACTACTGCATTTCTCTGCTTGAACAATAACCAATGAAATAACAAACAAGAAAGGTATATACGAAAATAAAGACCACTTCATCGTGCATTTCGACATTGAAGATTGATCCCATGTCGCTCACGTCTATGAAAACTTTCATCTCCATCCAATAGCGTTGGGGTTTCCCAGGACTGGACGCGTAAAAATAGATCAATGGTAAATGCCCCCTCAAGATATTACATAGTCTTGTGTAATTCTTATGCATCATACCCTCATGGCATAATTTTTGGCGCCTCATCCAATTGTACAGTATAAGCCTGGTATATGCCATGATATCCTCCCAACGCCGATGCTTGTCAAATATGCAATTTATCATAAATGTTGGGAATTCCAGTTTTCCCCTGATCATAACTCCATGTCTTCATCCTCACTATCCCCATCACCTCCACTTCCGGCACCTTCTTGTTCTTTTTCCCTCCTGGAAACTTCCCTGGAAGCTCCTAATTTTCGTAGTCCATCCATAACACCTGTAATGAATCCTCGTCCCTCACTAACTTCCATTGCGCCAACACCTTGTAGACTGGTGAGCCCACCCCCTTCTACCACCAAAGTACTGCTTCTCATTTTTGCCATCCTCACTTCCCGTAGATCTCTCAGTAATTCCCGGACTTTATCTGGATCTTGTATATCATCACTTGCAGCTTCCAGCAAGATTTCACCCATATCAATCCAATGGTATGGTAAATAACCAGGCTCTGAGTCTGCGGTATTCGACGGTAGGAATGGCGGTGATACTGTAGACGATTTGCTATGGTCGAGTGGTGGAGGAGGAGAAAAGCTCTCAGGATTATCAGTCTCCATTTTGAGTATTCTATCAAGGGAATGAGGATGAAGCCATGGTGGCGGTATAATATTGGCACGACGCTGTCGTTTGAGAAGGAGAGCTAGCCATAACGGTAAGGGAGCTCGATGCGGTGGTCGTAGAGAAGTTGTCTTGCCCTATAGATGCCATATTGATATAAGCTTTAAGTTTTGGGTACTGTTGTTGGAGGGGTAAATGGCGGGGTAGCTTACACCTAATAAATCGAGGCTCTCAAGTCGTTGCCGGGGAACAACTGTGACCATTTCCATTTCGCATAGAAATGCAACCTCCATTGGCGTTAAGCCAGGTGGTAAAGGTAGAGCCATATGGAGTTACTTAGGTATGTTACTCTTTTGACTCCATTGAGTTATAAACATTGCGATCAAAAGCGGACGCGTCTTGAGCTTGAAGTGTTTGATGCCTCAGGCAGTAAGAACTTTAGTTCCATCTTCAAGAAGTCAGCTTGCGGACGTCACTACTTCAGGAGATCTTTCTCACCATGTCCACTACAATTAAATGTTCACAGATATAATTCGTTGCGTACTTTTATCCCAATACCCCATCTCTAGATCCGTTATTTGTCTCTTTAGAAATAAAAGTTCGATTGATCTCACAACTTTCCAGCATTTTCAATCAAGAAGCAATGGTGCAGCAAGTGTAGCACAAACTGTCATCGGGACATGTCTTGAGATGATTGAGATACGGTATATCGCGGTTCAAACGAAAGTTCGTCTTATTCTTCATCACCAGAGTGAACATGGTGTAGTCCTGTCACACATAAGATTCAAGCTGAACCTTTTGTTGTGCAGTAGCACCGTGGGCAGTTCCAAACCACTTTCGTCGCTACGATATTGATGGCTCCACTATCGTACTATTACCTCACGTAGGACCCTTTTGGTTTTCGTGGCAATCTGAAACCTGATGTCCTTCTCGTTGTGGGAATTTTCCTCTAGATACTCGCCCCATTTGAACGAGTTTATCTGCATCATGTCGTGCCAACGGCTTGTTACGTCTATCGTTAGACATTTGATATCTCTGTCACATTGTATCCGAAAGCTTCCGTCGAAAGCTTCTGTAATTGATTTCCTTCAAGAGCATTTCAAAAATAAAGTTTTCCTCTATACGCTCGTGTCCACGAAGATGATTCTTTGTTTCATGTGTTTGTTCTTCACGATTATCACCGAGTGGCGTTGAATTCGCGACTTTATGAGGGTTCATTGCCGCTTACATAAGGTGTCTATGTTGTCAATTTCAAAGATCGGTGGATAGTAAAGGTGCAGGCGAAATACTCGCAGCTTATAAGGTCACGTCAAATGATAGATGATCTGCCTGCATACTTATTCAGGATGTTTACGTCATGTTTCCCTTGTTCTACAGTGATGTGCACATGCACTCTGTTGCGTTGCACGTTGCTATGTTGCGTAACTTATTTTCAATTTCATTTTAATGTGCTTTTCAGGTTGAGGTCGCATATGTTCACTCAGTGCGCCCCCACGGTGTCATTTCATGCTATGTCAGAAATTCATTAATACTCCATTAAAACCGTATGATACCGGAGATCTCATCCTATAGCTAAATTTTAATCTTCAACCATTGAGCAATATGTCGACTGCCCTTCACAGGATTAGTTCGGGCGTCCTTGCCGGACTACAATTCTACGATGAGGAAGAAAGAATTTCAGAAGGACACAATAGAAATAGTTCTGGAGTGCCGGATGGAGTTCAAATTTATGAGGAAGAAAAAATGTCTGAGTCCCATTCCGGTGACTCTATAGCTGCTACAGGATTTGATGATGCTGCGACGAAAAAGCTGATGCGGAAGCTTGATATACGTCTCATCCCAATTCTTGCTATTATATATCTGTATAGTAATGTGCCAATTTGTCTAGAATTACTGATTACTAACACTGGGCAGAGTATGCTTTCTTGATCGTGCCAATGTTGGCAATGCACGACTTGAAGGCCTGGAAAAGGACCTTCACATGACCGGCCTCGACTACAACATCGCGTTGTCTGTATTTTTCCCCTTTTATGTTGCAGTCGCCGTTCCTAGCAATATGATAATCAAGAGAGTTCGTCCAAATATATGGTTGACGGGAATTGTATTATTTTGGTCAATTGTTATGGTATGCACTGGCTTGGTGCACGACTATGCGGGCTTTCTGGTTGCCAGATGCTTTTTGGGCGTCGCAGAAGGTGGCTTGTATCCAGGTGTAGTTTATTATATCACCATGTGGTATCCTCGCAATGAATGTGGCTTTCGCATAGCACTATTTTTCTCTATGGCAACAGCAGCAGGAGCATTTGGTGGGTTGTTCGCCCGTGGAATTTCTGACATGTCGGGAGTAGGTAGTAAAGATGGATGGTCTTGGATATTCATCATCGAAGGGCTTCTTAGCTTTTTTGTTGGCTGCATATCATACTGGGCCATCGCGGATTACCCAAATAAGTATATCACAAGTCCCCATATAATTTTTAGTACATGTCGTTGTGTGTGAAACTCACGCGAATTTAGTGCAAAATTTCTATCGGAAACGGAGCGAAAAGAGGTTATGAGACGACTTACGATTGATCGAAACCTTCTCTCTGATGACTGGAATTCAAAATATGTTTGGCAAGCTTTGAAAGACTGGAAAATATATGTCAACATGGTGTTAGGTTTTTGTTTGTCTACGCCTGTATATTCACTGTCTTTGTTCTTACCCACAATTGTGAGAGATATGGGATACACCAATAATGCGGCACAGCTGATGACTGTTCCTCCTTACGTCGTCGCTTGTTTTTTCACGATCTTTGCCAGCTTTTGTGCCGATAAAATGCAACACAGAGGTTGTTTCATCTTGGGATTCTTGGCTGTGGGAATAGCTGGATTAGCACTACTTATCACCAGTGATAAGACGCCTGTTCAATATACGGGCGCTATATTTGCAGCGCTTGGTAAGCAAAGCACCTTAACCAAATCAGACCACATACTTATCACAATAATTGAATAGGTGTCTTTCCATCTCTTTCCCTTCTCACCACTTGGGTAGGGAACAATCTAAGTGGGAGTCTAAAGAGAGGGGTCGGTTTTGGTATGGTCGCTGGCTTTGCAAACTTCGGGGGTATCGTAGCAGCTTTCATCTATCGCTCCGTGGATGGTCCTAGGTAAGATTGTATCCAATCTCAGTGCATCGATTCTACTGGCAACTTCTCGGTACTTCAAAGATTCATCTATACTGACTATTAATCTTAGATTCATTGAAGGACACGCAATATTAATCAGTTTATTGTCTTTGGCTTTTGTTTTGACAGCTTTCATGATGACCTATTACAAGATGGAGAACAGCCGTAGGGATGCTAAAGATGCGGAACGAGGCCTAACAGCGGATACCTATACCCCGGAAATGAAGCTTCAGCAGAAAGATGATGGGGATGATGCAACGTTTTGGAGATATACTATATAATATTGGAAACGAGCTAGACCATGAAGTTCTCGAAGATCACTCCCAAGGAGTTCTGATGGTATCTGTATGATATCAAAAGCACTCTAGCTTGCCTTCCTTTTAAGGTTTCATATCTCGTTCTTCTCGATGCATGGGTACAAACATGAGCGAATCTAGGTGGAATGTGCAGATCTAGCTGAATATTGAAGATGATCTAAGTCAACTTAGCTAAGCATGCTAAGCGTCTGTACTTTCAAAGTCTGATCCTAATTGGATGACACATTCGCGCTAATTCTTCTTCAACGTCTCCAATAGAATTCCAGCCGCTAGTACTCCACTTCATCATCTCTGTTTATATATTGTTACCACAATCAAGTACTGAGTCTTGTCTTCATAACATTAGTGACTACTGACTCGAATGCACAGACTGGCCTTGAACAACATATAATTAACCTCGACTGTCTCCATTTTTGTGTGGGATAATACAAGGCTAATGATTAGCACTATACAATGCCTACAAGCGCATTACTTCAGAGAGAAACGAGACATGAAGATCATACTACCATATATACAAACCTAATCTATTTACATCTGATAACCAATCGAAACTCTTGGATGACAGTCCTCCTGGCCCATAATTTAACCTACAATTTAGGCTTGGGCACCATACCCCTCTCTTTAACAATCCTAGCTCCCTCGCTTCTCAACTCAAACTTCTTAACCTTTCCACTACCTGTCTTTGGGGTTTCCATTTTCAATCCCTCCTCTCCAAACCAAAATACATGGTGAGGAGCTTTATGCCACCCCAACTCTTTTCTTGTCCATTCTCGTATCTCTGCATCCGATAACTTCTTTTTGACGGCCGCTGAATCTTCTTCGATATCTAGGAATGCACCAACAACTTCTCCATATTTGGGGTCTGGGATGCCAACGACAATAGCTCGAGAGATGGCAGGATGGGCATCGAGGCGAGTTTCGATTTCAAGGGGATAGATATTTTCACCACCTAGTTGATGGTTAGTTCCATAAAGCAAATCGTACGATGGGAGGATAACTGACCTCGGATAATAATATCCTTGAACCGTCCAGTGATGGAGCAATATCCTCTCTCGTCGAAGGACGCTTCATCTCCTGTCTTCAACCACAAAATTCCATCTTCATCTCTAACCATTACTTCTGCTGTCTTCTCCTCATTATTCCAATATCCTTTTTGTAGCGAGTATCCAGATATGCAAAGCTCTCCTCTTGCACCTTGTGGGACAATATTTCCATCTCGGTCGATAATTTTGGCACGAAGGTGGGGAAGGATCTGTCCAACGGTTGCAAGACGAGTGTCGATAGTATCATATGTATAGGCATTAAAGCAAGTGGGTGAGGTTTCCGTTAATCCTATCAAAACTGTTAGTCATTTGCACTTCCATCCTGATCGTTATAACTTACCATAACTAGATGTGTATTCTCTCATATTAAGTTCTGTCAACAATCTCTTCATTAAAGGTCTTGGTACAGGGGCACCAGCTATTATTCCCGTTCTCAGATTGTTACAGTTGAAGCCCTCTGGTCGTGGCAGACTCAAAATCTCCTCGAACATGGTTGGGACTCCATGGAGTGCAGTACACTTCTCATCTGATACCGCCCGCAGTACCGCAGAAGCATCGAATGTTTCAGCTGGGAGAATTATTTTTGCGCCATGTGTAATTACTGCTAGAACTCCGAGTACGAGACCAAAGCAATGAAAGAGCGGTGGTGGACAGCACAAGATATCTTGTGGTGTGAACGCCAATCGGTCGCCGATTGAGTTGGCATTGTTAACTAAATTGCTGTCGAAAATTGTCAGGATCGTATTTTCAAATTCGGATGAAATTGTACTCACAAGTGTGTAAGCATTGCTGCTTTTGGACTTCCGGTCGATCCGCTTGTGAATTGCAAGTTCACGATATCGTCTGGCTTTACCATACTTTTCGCTCTCTCGAATTCTGTCATTGAACTTGCTCGACCTTGACGTTTCAGTCCATCGTAGTTCATAAATCCATCTCGAGCACCCCTCAACATCACGACCTTGTCCAAGAATTCAGAAGTGCCATTGTGCTTTGGCAATGGCCCTAAATCAGAGATAAGTCTTTCGGTACTCTGTTTTCCAATCTTTGGTACTGTGAACAAGACTCGACAACCTAATGTTCATCAGCGACGATACTCAGAAATCTGGAAAGCCGCCTTACCAGCATGTTTCAGCCCGTTCTTGGCCTCTTGAGTTGTGTATGTATTATTCAACACAACCAATATGCATCCCGTATAAGCCGCAGCGAAGAACACTGAAATATATTCCGCACAGTTACCAGCTAGTATTCCAATTCTGTCGCCCGATTTTATACCCAAATATAACAATCCACGAGCCACGGCAATACTCTCTTCCTGTAACGTTCCATACGTCCATCTCGTTCCCAGTGAAGGGCAGACTAAACACTCATTTCCGGCACGAATTCTTGTTTGTTGATCAAGCAAATCTCCTAGAGTAAGTGCTAACAGCGGAGGACTTGACGCTCCCTGAACAATGGATAAACGAGGAGTCTCATTCTCAACTTCGTAGAGAGATTGCATGGTGAAAGAGAAGCTGGAAATCTACTAATTGAATTGCAAGTACAAAGGACACACAAAGAATAGATCGAAAAGATCAGATAAGATAATAAAACCAAGGCGCATACAGGAACCAAGCAGCCGAATGCCTAGGTTGCCCCACGGGACAGAACATACGGTATGAGTCGTGCATTGGCATGACTAAAACTCCCTCGGGGAGAATCTAGATGAGGATTCGGAGTTCCGCAAGAAACGGAACCATTGATCGTTGAGCAGTTTTGCTGGAGCGGACGAAATTTCCACATGTCAAATGGATATGCATTTTGTGACGTAACGAGGCAGAGATCCACTGCATTCGTAACTAACTTGGACAAGGGTTCAACACGAGGATTGAGTTTGTGTGAAGTACTAACATAGATCATCATCATCCTCCTCGAACCGAGAAGCTTCCTGATATAGCAGAATGCAACCATGAGTCGTATAACAGCCATTCATCCCGAGGGGACCTTTCATGCGTCGGGAGTATGTATCCAACTCGGAATTCTCGAATGAAGAGCACAAAGACCGCTCAAAATCCATCACATCATCCACGAAGAAAAAACCTTTCCACCTCAAACTTGGCTCCATTGAAAAGATCTCAGATCGTCACTCATGCAGTAATAAAAACTAGCCAGTGGGATCCAAAATTTCACCAATATGAACCCCGAAATCCATCCCAATACTACTCTATCATTCGTTCAATTAAGTCTCAAAAACAAAAACCCCACCAGATCCCCATCGAATCCGTTATCTAAACCCAATGTGGCAGCTCAAATCCACCATATGCATTCAAACTCTGCATATGATATCCCGGACGTGAAAATTTTCATCTGATTAGATCGATTGATAAGATTAAGCGTTACGAAACGACCCACTTTATTTGCGCTAGTTGGTTTTTGCCGGGAATATACCATAAAATTGATACTATCAGATTGAAAATTCCGGGCTCGGAGAAGAGATTATGAAATTAACGGGTGTTGTTTTAGTGAGTGGGGAGTTATTATGGAAGGTGGGCAAGGTTACCCCTGATATTAGCCGGGGGCGTCCTGCAAGATGATGTGGAGACTTGTTTTTTGAGATTTGTGTTGCGTGAGGTGTTGAGATATTGAGAGTGCATTCAGCCTGAAAAGATTTTGGAAAGCTTGAAAACTCTTGGAAGCTGTCAAGCTTCTCGGCTTTGGCACTTGGTGATACAAATTTGCAATGTCACGTGAGGATGTGATTTTCCTTGGCTTCCAGCAAAATGTGGTGGAGAAGTCGCGTTTTGATACAAGCTATCTTGTGAAGAGTTCAGATAGCATTATAAGAGGGGGTTCCGAAATTCTATCACTCAGCAAGATGATGTTAAGATATTTCGAGGCAACAGTTGGGAATCGAGACATGGTGTAGAGCGTGCTTTGTGTACTACCTTCGTGAGGCATGAAGCCTTTCCTTGCACTTGATCAATCTCATTTCATTCACAACGTCTCTTTTCGGGACCTGAGATACATATTTGCTGTTCTCTCTGGGCAAGGCTCCTCTCACGCATAGTCTTCATTTCACTATCCTTTTTGCTGGCTTGTTTTGCACCTCGATCTCGATCTCTCTGACTCATGCGTGAGGGTTTTCTGCAAAGCTAGCATTTTGCCGGTATCTTTCAAGAAACAGCAGGAAGATTGGCTGGATAAATTTCAAACTTCTAAACAAGATGAAGAAACGTTTACTGGAAACCGAATATCCAACACTCCCTCTGCATCAACAAAGAACCCAAGAACTCTCCTTGAGATCTTCCTTGGGATCACCCCCAGTATTTGCGTCACAAAATATGCATTGCATACAAAGAAATGACACTACTCCACAAATGCCACTGTCCTGGTATACGCCCCGCGCATTCAAATTGACTGAGCTTGCGTTTTTATCCCCGAAAGATGTAGGGAGAAATTATTCCCTTCTATTTTACTTGTCTCGATGACTCAGGTTATGTTCAAGAGTCGCCGATCTTATGTACTCATTTATTCTTTGCAAGGATTGTGGGAACTATGCGGAGACATATGCGAGGCTCAAAACAGAATCTGGTTGGAGAGGAGGAAATCAAATGCTATTGGCCCTTTTATTTAGCTACAGTGAGCGATAATGATGATAAGCATGGAAATCTACCCAACTTCGTTTTGAGTAACAATGAGCTGTAGCCAAAAGAGCATGGCCAGGTGTTTCTTCAACAGCTGCTTGTAGTAGTTGCGCTAGGTCAATATTACATCCTGAAGCTTATCCGAATTCCATTCTTCTCCATCCATTATTCCATGCACATAGCAGTCTCCAATTATCTTATATTCCTCATCACCTTCCATCCGACGTAATATATACGGTACTTTCCCGCCCTCGAGTAGGAACAACCGATCGCCAATCTGCGCATCCATTGGTACAAGACCAATCCACCTAGGCTCTTTGGCTATGAAGAATCTTCTCATATGAGTAGCGAAGTAAACCAAACTATGGAAGCGCATGATATCAGAGTTTCCGTTTTCGGCGTTCAGAAGCTGCTTCCCTCCGAGACGAGGAGTTCCCTCGATCTCTGATTCCCACCATGAGTGGTAATTTTTGCGCGCTTGCAAATCGTTCGAAACTCTTCTATAATAATACTCGCCTGAATTATTGCTTTGGGAAAATTCACAGGCTATCGACATACAGAGAGTTTGAGAAAAAGCATCCGAGTAGGTCGTAGTTCGCGAGGAACTCGGATACAGCTGGCCGAATAGGGTCTCACTCTGCGCCAATTGCCTCCACTCTCTATATGTCTCTGCCATTTCCTCGTCATTATCCGCCTCAACATCGCTTGCTCTACCAAGAACCTGAAGAGAGTTCAAAAATATACCGCGTAGTGTGATTTCTGATTTTCCTTTCTCTTTCACCATGGCAGAGCTTTTGCCGGCGGCTGAAAATTTAGGGAACAATCTGTGACGCGCGCTCACAGTATCCACTAAAACATGAGGGGGTCTTTCTGCTGTCCAGTCTCGGATCCAAGAAGGGCCTTTACCAGCCAAAATTCCCGTGCCATGCCACTTTCTTGGCCACAACTGACTGAGGATATCGAGATTCCGCGCCTCATTGATTATATCCACCATTGTATTTCCATACAATAGAGCAATATCAATGCCATAGTCTGGGTGGATAGAATTGACTTCTTTAGTCGCAAGAATACCTAGTAGGCCGTATATCTTGTCTCGCGGATCTGAGCAACTCCGTTCCCCAAATACATTGAGAAGTCCTTCCAGACTACTTGATGCATTGCCATGTCGATATTCACGAAGAAACCTCATCTTCAAAAATGAAGTCGTAATGAACCCACTTTTTCGTGGATTACAACCATCTTTGGAATGTGCAAGTTGACTAGTGAAAATAGCCGACAGGTCATTTTGCAATATGCTTCTCCGTCCTGATATCAAAAGAGTGTCTTTCCCTAGAAGAGCTTCTTGAACTGTCCACATTCGGTTCCACCAAGGGTTCTCGAAAAGTCGAATGATCCCGGCGCCTGTACGCAAGTTTTGAATTGAAAATGAGGCAACGTCATCGTTATCACTTTCCCAGTGAGCTTCGAGATCTTTTAACATCATTTCAAATGTATCGAAAACCAAATCGTTGTCCCTCTCCTCGTCAATAGCATCTCCTTCCGGTACCAATTTATCCATCCACCCAGCTGTGAAGCTTGAGGTCAAGCATTTGTTCGTTTTTGGTTCCCCCAGCCAAGCAAGGACGATTGATGACTTTGAGTAAATTGTGCCCATGTATTTAACTTGTGAGTTACGCTCGGCCATATCTTCTTGGTTGATACAGATTGCGTCGATCCACAAAATTCTTGGTAGATCGCGATTCCTCAGATACCGAAGTGCAGACTCCAAATTGGTGGTTACTGGAAAAGAAACGTCTTGAAGGTTGATATCGCATCTGTTCGTCGGATTCCCCCAAACATATGAGAGAGCCTCGTAGAATGGCTCATCTATCAAGGAGACTGTTGTGAGGGTACAATGAATATCGTTTGAAAAGTCTCCAGGTAGCAAAGTGACAAGTCTCACTTCTTTTTTGGAGACCTCGAGAGTACGATAAAGCTGCATTCCTTCCATCGTGATGGATGCTTTTCGATAAAAATAAACCTCTTTTCCTCAAGAAAGGGCCTTTAATTAAGGGAAATCCATCTCATGGTGTGGTAGCAGATGACTTACGATGACGAGAACTGTTGTGTTACCATACTCACAATGTCGTACAATCATCAGCTTCTCGAGTAGCGTCTGGGCATTTGTCACGGTCGGCCAATCAAGTGCAGGCTGCTTTGCCTTCTGGATATTTTTGCATCTTGGCGACGACGCCTTGTTATACTGAGCTGGGCTTGTCGGAAGCACTTCATTCCGAGAAGAAATTATATTGCAAAGTAAGCAGAAAATCAGAAACTGTGATAAGCATTGTGAGCCACATCAGGGATCGTCGTTCCTACGCGTCTATAGCCGCCTCATTCAAGCATAACTACTAGGTAGCTACCATATTTACGAATTCCTTCTATAATGGGACTTTGCTCTTTATACTGTTTGAGAATCTTCCAAATACTCGTTATAGTAAGACAAGATGGGAATGACATACTGAATCAAACCAATGCTATCTTGATCCAAATATAAATTTAGTGATACCCCCTCCGTTCGTCAGTTTACGAAGGCGATTCAGAGGGAGGATATATACAGATAATATATATTACTGCGAAAGTCCTTTGATTCAAGAAAACCATCTCCTCTACAAGTAACTAGGATATCTATAACTTTGACTCTGGGGTTCCCAGGTGGTCATTGAATCAGAGTGCACTTCAATTCTCCTATTCACAGACCCATGCTGCAAGCATTCTAGTATCTACAATTACCTGATACTTTTGTTTGTAATTTTTCAGATCGATGTCCATTGAATTTTCTTTCATTCAACTCAACTGTATCATCCGTTTCTTTACGAACGCAACACCAATTAGGCGGGGGTATCTACCACAAGTCGCAGTTCATCGATTTCAGAGACCACGTTCCGTCAATCCATTCCCAATTCGAATTCAAATACTTCCCCACGAGAGTTTGCAACTGTACCATGTGTGTGCAGCGCAACACTGTTTATTTGGGATGCGGCGATGCCACATTCCGTATCTATGGTTGCATTCGACAACTGCAGCTACGATATAGTCCTCCAAATTGCCCTCGGTTTCAAATACAAGTGGTGCAAATACCCGGAGTTTGCTCTGGCTGTGGTGATGGACGTCGTCATCGTGTCCGTTGTAAAAGTCAGGATTCTGCTTGAGGAAGTGAAATTTCGGGCTAGAATGGGATTTTGACAGAAAATACCAGTGTTAGTTGAAATATTATTGAGCCATGAAATTCTTGGCAGGGGCGACTCTGGACTGACTGGCCATGAATCTGCATCTAGAGCAATGGAGTCTGAATCTGAAACAACTATGTTATCGTCGCGGGTTTTTCTCTGTTCTTCTAGATAGATTTTGTGTATAAACCAATGATTTTTCCTGTGGCAAAAGAAGAAAAACAGCGTCCTTCTCAAATCACATTATTCACACATCACGATTTCATTTTGCATTTCTCTAATACATGATATTCATGAAATAAATGCCAAGTGAGAGTGTAAATGGGCGAGTCATAATACAACACTAATGGAAATATCGACATTTAAGCTATGTGATGCGTTACATTGTTCATGTGAATCCTTTTTGAATTTCATTTCAAACTAGTTTTTCCGACACCAAATACAAAGTGCCAGATTTGACTACTAGTTATGTGAAGCTCAACTCAACATACATTCACTTGATATTGTATGAATGGTTTGTAAACCCACTCCAATCAAACTTTTACAACTCGCTCTTATAAAAAGGTACCTCTACACCGGACTTTACATTTCAACTGCAAGAATCTTCTTAAAAACAAAACCTTCACAGCCCCCGGACCATAAAATTTCAAGTGATCAAAATCACTCTCAAAACACGGCAGCGATGTGCATAGAACAGTGGACAATCTTCCCATGTGGGCATAAAGCCATTCGAATACAAGGATGTCTTCAACAGCAGCAGACAAATTGCCATCCTCCTCTTTGTCCGTTCTACCAAGTGACTTTTCTCAATGCCCCGATGGTCTCTAAATCAAAGCCCGAACAAAATGAAGGACTAAAACTGGGGAGCTCACAATTTTCTGGACGTGGTGGCAATGAGATTGAGGGCTGAAATCAGGTACAAGCACAGATTGACGAGAAGATGGCAAAGGGAGGGTAGATGGATACATCATACATGAGAGCCTTGGGTTCTAAGCCATATGTATCACCCAGAGAGACTTTTGACACTGGTAGCTGAATGCCTTGTATCGAAGTATCTTCTCCTGCAAGACTTCAAGATAGATTGAATCAAAAACGTTGCACTTCCACCTCTGTAGATATGTGGTGTTATTAGTATCCGTGTGCTCGCTCTTTACAAGATTCTCCCTCGATGCTTGAAACTACGTAAGCAAGTGAAAACGACAACTTATTCGTGATTCACTGAACTTTCTGTCAGATACCAATAATCTTGATTGCTAATCTCAGCATGCTGTAGTGGATGAAACGCTAATTATCAAAATCAAAATTAGAAACATTCACCTCAATATTTGCAATTTCCCTGGCTAAATGACATACAGCTTATCCCCTCAGTCATGTCTATATCAAGGTTGAAATCCATTCCTGAATCATAATTTTCCGTCTCCAAGAACCTGAAGATTCAAGATCCATCAAAGTCAAAAAGTCCAAAGTCAAATTTCACACCTTCAAAGAACACCTCATCAAGCAAGAGTCCCGATCACTTCGTCAGCTTCGTCAATACCAACACAAAGCTTCCCAGATAAACCGTCCAATACCTCGATTCAACCTACCTCACCATGTGTTCAAGCTTGTTAACACACTTCTCCTGTGGACACGCTGGCATGCGTAACACCGAGAAATGCCCAAAATTCATTCAACTCCAGCTGAGCCATGTAGCAGCCTGTCCAGACTATAAGGCCTACCAGCAAGACCAAGCCGGAAAGTGTTTGGATGCCAAATACAACTGTCACTAAAATAATTTTGGTGGTGGACCATGGGGAGTGTGGAGGAAACGCTGTCAAGAATGGGTGGGAGGTTAGATGGAAATATCGGAGCTGGATGACGAGATGAAGAATGGGAAAGGATGATCGGAAGGATGCTGATATGATTGATGTCCACGAAAAGTGCTGGGACTTGATAACTTTAGTGGAGAGACGAAGGGATAACGACATCAAGGGGTAGCTATTCATCTTCCGGTCACAGAGCAGGAACTCTACGAACCTGAAAGAAGGATCGAGAGTGAATCAAGATGAAAATGTAGCGAATACAAAAACATATCAATCAAAAAGCACTACTCATAGACCACAAAGCAAGACCAGAAGTACTTTGACGACCCCACAGTCCCCATACATTGAGAATCCACTTCCCCACATCAAATCCATTCAAATCATTGTACTCGAGCACTCTCTTGTACATCTGTTTCTCTTATAATCGTCCTTGTACACTTGAACTTTGTTTGCTTCAGCTAGCCTAGAGGTATGAGACAGATTACACTATCATCGTAACCTTCCTCTCTCTCCCTCTTCCCTCGCCCTTCTGGCCACTTACAAGGAACTATTTTAGGAAAGAAGGCAAAGGATTTTTCTTAGGAGAGTTTGAGGAGTTGTGCAGTCAGTTTCCACCTCCAAAATGTACGAAACCAGCAAAAATAAAACGTCGAGATGCCTACTACTGGAATCGAACCAATGATCTTAGCATCGCTGGAGTAATTTCCATACAAGTGCTACGCGTTACCACTGCGCCAAGCAGGCTAACCTATTAATTTACATGGTGTGAATTTGGTATATGATACTACTCAGCATCATGTTTTCCTAACCCCTCAGCAAAGCCACCGAAACAGGAGACTTATGAGGAACAACATCGTTTCCTTTTACTACACCATGAGAAGCCGCATCGGAATTTCCAAGTTTCTCACCGCTGAATGCTTAGCCCAGAGGTTTGTGCGTGTTGACAAGCGTACGTCGAAGTCGATGGATCATCACGCGATCTGGTACCATAGATTCCCCGTTGAGATTGTAACAGTCCTCCGCGAGATTACTGTTTCAGGTACGGAGTTGCAATCCGGTAATGACAGAAACCGCCTATTCCGAGAATGCAACCTTATTGAATTCAGAGAAAGCTAGACTTATTATGAAGCGGCGTCTGACATTCAAGCCTTCTGAATGTCAGGAATGCAGAGACAAGACCTCGAATCGTATGTCTCGTTCGAACAACTTGCCAATACATCACAGTACTCTCCCAACCCCAGAATTTCGTCCATGTATATACGTTCGTCATTTCACAGAATTTTGCTCATGATGGGGAGCAAATCCATCGATCGCATCCAGCACAATTGCAATCCCAAATTCATAGGAATCAGCCCAGGGTCGAAAAATCGCCATCGATTTTCTTGGTGTAACCGACAAAGGTCTCTCGGATTGGGCTACCATTAACCACTGCATATTATCCCTGATGACGATTTCTACCTTCCTTCTTTCTTTCGCCCTGAGTCAAAACTCTCGACTCGGCAGTTTCACTCCACATAGAAGCAGGGGAGGAACGGAGCGACCCCACCTGCTCCACTTAGAGCGGTATCGGGAAGGTGGGGGTTTGATACAGAGACACCCAGCTTCGAGCTTCACAGCCAAGACTTTATTGCAGGATAAAGCTTTCAAGAACGAAGCTTGCTCGTCGGTTGTCTAAGCTGCATGCATGGCTTGATATGTGAATCGTTGTCATACATGATGCATCGTGTATCTTTTCCGGATTTGTCGAAGACAAGTCGGCAGAATCTTTTTTTTCTCGAATACGAGATTGGTGTGAAATTGCTGGCTAGAATGGTAGAGTGAAGGAGAAAAGTAGTGCTAAATTATAAGGACGTAGACGTTTCAAAGCAAAGCTAAGCATCAGTAATTTCCATACTATGTACATTGATGTTTTCAAAATCTAAAAGTTCTACTGGTATTAGCACCAGAACATGCGCCGAAAGGAATCAAATGAGGTCCCTGAACACCATCCATCCATCTATCATTCAATATCGTAATAATCGAGCCAGCCCAAATATCTACAACAATGCTCTGACCATTCTGCTTGCTTGTTCTTTCTCGTATTGCGATAGTAACTTCTCGTTTTGTGTTGTGAGTGCCGCTAGATTCTATTGGAGACATGTTAGGCACAATACGCAGAATATCTGGAGAAGGAAGAAGGTAAACTTACATAAGATGAAGCTGCCGCGCACAAGTTTTGCAACGCATCTGTAGCTTGGAGCAGATCTAATACCTCGCTTTCATTTGCAAAGGTCATGGACTCTTCACTCCCATCCAAAATTCTATCCGCCTTGAACATCTCTCCAGAAACCATAAGATCAATGGCTCTTCCATTTCCTCTTTCCTCGACACCCTCTACGCTACCTTCAGAGAAATCAACCCATCCTTCTTCCCTAACAGCCTTGACACACCATCTAGCATATTCTGTCCACTCTTCCATGCTTGGATTCATTTCCCCTTTGGCCATCCATTCTCCCAAAATCCCCTCCTCACTTAGATAATTGAGGAATGTATATCGACAAGTTGGATCTAAACTTGTAGCAAAATCTTGCATGAAGATAGTTTCATTTTTCAAGCCTCCAAGATCTAATTCAGGAGTTTGACTCAGGAATAAGATCGACAACGGACTCCGTTTCACCGTCGCGGTGATAGCGAGACTGAGTTGAGCGATGGAAAAGTTTGTTGAGATGATGTCGTATGCGCGCGCGCGGTTTGTGAGATGAGGATGGGGCCGAGGAAGAGATGTTTGGGGGGAATCGTAGCTGGAGGTTTGGAGAGACATTATGCTTTTGTTCTTGTTTCTTATTCTCGGTCTTCTTTTGCACAGGTGGTGACTGACTTGTAGAAGATGTTGGAGAAGTTTTTAAGGATTTCGAGGAAAATGAGACTTGAAATGGGGTAGTGGAGGTGGAGAGAGGTATGATGCTAGATGTTGAAACGGAAGAACAAACTAACATAGCAGGAGAGTCGGTCAAGTAGAATTCTAGATCCAAGGAAATGAATATTGAAGATTGTTTGTCCGATCAATAGCTAGCAAGTCGGAATCGTGAAGGCGGTCAAAACATCAATTGGCTTTAGGTAATCTAACAATAGAGTTTGATAAAGCAGGTTACAATTTTTCCGCTGGGAAAGGAAGCGATTAGAGACGGAAACAAGAGTCATGCCACTTTATCACATGAAATGGCAACAGCTCCTCGAGATCCCTACCTGTTGAACTGTTATTAGTTGATGATGCAGTCTCCAGTATCGGGACCGATGCCTAATCCATCATGAGTTTTCCAGACAGACTAGATTTTTAGGTGCTCACTGCGGTGATCATGCCATCGTGGTGGCTAAACTGACACTAGCCGGACTACGTCCAATGATTTTCAATCTGATAACTTAATAAGCTCCACAATTTTAGGGTTCCAAAACCTTGCAGGAGAATTTCCATCTGATAAATACCCTTGGTTTTCTAGTCCACTTCCAATCCTCTACCATTCTGTCCTGGCTTGACGCTTACTTTCCACCAAGACGATGCGGTCAGTACGATAGAAAGCTTGAGAGCTCGCCTGAGCCTGATTGAGTTCTATGTCCGAGATTCAAAATTTATATGTAAATTTTTCAATGGTTCTCATCTGATAAGATCAACTTCTGCTTGCGTTGCAGTGGTTGCACCACATTACCCACAGGCAAAATACATGTTCCTTGTAGTTGCATCTGGCTCTGAAGCCTGCTAATAAGCGGTGGACCCGCCATCGGCCCGGTACTGAGGGAAAATCGCAACATAAAAATCTATAACATAAGCTTCTGTACTGAGGGAACTCGACATAAGTGAATGACAAGATCCGACAAGCCTCGAGCCCTGTTTTTCATAGAAAGAAACTTGTACCCGAGCTCTCTTTGCCAGGCTCTTGGTGCTTTAGATTATATATTAGATAAATAATCACGTCCTCTTTGCCAGTACAAATATTCGATGAAGGGGTCGAACGCCGTTTGTAGGTAGGCTCAATGTCTCCTCTCTAGGTTCGAGTAGTATTGCGGCTGTGACTGTCACGGAATATGGAGGCCGAGTTTGTTTGAAAGTGTTCAAACAATCGAGATTTGGAAATGTTCCAGCTGAAAATAATAGTCGCGAAATTGCTTTCCGATAAGATATGAACAAAAATCACGTGACATGGTTTCGGTCTGAAATGTGCTGCGCTTAGAATCGGTCCTCTGGGACGTTGATCTATCACATTATCGTTGGCCATACCCATGCAATGAATAACGAATACATCAATACGTTCAGATGGCTTCGTGATGATTATAAAAGACTAAGAGATGGAACTGAACTGTTTGAGCGGATAAACGAACGCTATACAAACGCAAATTGTGATGGTCCAGGCAGCAGTGTAGCGCAACATGATCCGAGTAGTCTCAGGAGCGGCGACCACGATTGTTCCATTAATTCAGAGTCTGCTGGCAGTTGTAGTGATAATCATTCAGTGGACAGTATTACTATTATCCAAGGTTCCTCTACAGGATGTTCAAGTAACGGCACGAAGCAAAATGAGTCCCGCAGACCTCGCAAAGGGCACAAAAAGTCGAGACGTGGATGTTACAATTGCAAGAGACGTAAAGTAAAAGTACAGTTCTCGCTTCATAACATGGAACCTATTTATGTTAATAGTCATAGTGTCAAGAAACCCTACCTTCATGTCAAAATTGTGCACGAAATCAACTGTCTTGCAGCTACCCTACACTTCCACCTCCAATGCTCCCCATAAAACCTCGCCAAATCGCTAACGCAAGCCCGATCCCGTATGGAAATCTGCAAGCTACACCCACTACATTCTCCTTAGATGACATGTTCATTTTTCATCATTTTTTGATGTATGCTCACCCCTATTTGCCTGTTGGGAGCAAAGAGAAATGGGTTTGTCATGTTCCGATTCTGGCTCATCAAGTGAGTGGTTTTGTTCTTCACACTTTTAAACATTAGTGGTCTAATGGACAATCTATCTCAAGAATTCTTTTTTACTACACGCTATTCTTGGCTTATCCGCGTCCCATATTTCGAGCAATTCGCGTTTTCTTCCCTTTGATTATACACTCAATTCAGGAAGTCCTGCCAAAACTTACCACACCCTGTCACTCCACCACCGCATGCTTGCCATCTGTGGGCTATCAGCGCTATTCGCCCGACTCGATCCCTTGATCACGACGAAATTCCAAAGACAAACAATCCAAGCAACTCTCTACTTGCTGACCTTTCAATCTTGCTATATACCTGATCTTTCTGGCTTTTTTGAACTCTTACATTTTTTCCGTGGCTGCAGCGTTCTACGTGATAGCCATCTCCTCGACAGGCAAGACAAAGGTGTAGAAATGAGCTTTGATGGGGATGGAGATCATTGGCAACAGATGGAGGGGCGACTTGTTGATCTGCCTAAAATTCCCAAACATTCCATCCAGGATGCTAAAAGATCGTTGAATCTCGTTAAAGATATATCCCAGAGAAGTAAAATCAATATAGAAGTCTTCGGAATGCTTTCAGGCGTTGTCGAGCAATGGGAAATTTCTTCTCTATCTGGTAGTTATCTCCTAACTATATCTTCTCCTTTTTACTTCTTGCATGGTATTTTATGACTGTCTAACACCACAATAGCGTATTTCAAATTTGTTCAAATCTACCTTGCGATCAGTAAGATGAGTAATCGTACCTTCTGCGCTTTTATAGATGAAACGAATCACGTGGCGAGGGTATTGATTGCTCATTTTCTAGCAGTGCAGAAGATCATGGGGCCTATTCTTTGTCGTGAAGCTGAATTCAGCAATCCTAGTAGTTTAAACGGTGGCCTTGGAGTCGGGGGTCATATTAGAGGTCATGAAAGATGGGTGGAGGGAATTTGGAGTCAGTTGACCCGGGACGGTGAACTGAAATGGAAGGAGTCAATGGAATGGCCAAGGGCAATTTTCCGGAGTGAAAACTCGGATAACCTTGAAGATTCACCAAGTTCGTGATGTGTAACTCATACAAATTTCTCACTGTACTGTATCTGTGCATAGACATACCTTTCTTAGGGCTAGCAGGAGAAACATTTCAATACCACTACTACGGAACTAGTAGAAAATGGTCGGATTATTACACATGCCATTGGCGGTTGCACCTGATTATTCTCTCTCTAATAACTACATGAAAATTCTATCTTTCGCAATTATTTCCTTTCGAGTTGCATTGTTTCGGAGCGTAGCGAAAGAAACTTACACATCGGATTTTACGGAATTTATATAGCATATATATATTCTGTTTTTCAAAATTCAGAAATCCAATTTTTATATAGTTATATGATATAAGAAAGAAAGAAAGAGAGAAAGAGAAAGAGAGAGAAAAGAAAAGAAAGAGAAAAAGAGAGAGAAAAAAAAAGAAAGAAAAAAAGAAAGAGTTTTATTTCTAATCTTTTGATATTAAAAGTTATAAAGCTATAAAAAAAAGAAAGAAAAAGTTTTATTTTTAATCTTTTAATATTAAAAGTTATTTAAATAT
>PQXL01000517.1:0-25801 GCA_004916875.1 Botrytis galanthina
TTTATTAATAAAAATAAATTAATAATTTTTGCTTTTTAAATTTCTAAAGAATATTATTTAAAACTTCATTTCTTATATTTTAATTTTGAAATCATTATTATAATTTTTGAATTTATAATCAATTTTTAATTCAATAAATCAAAGTGTGCAAGATACAGGGTTGTGCAAGATACAGGGACATCGGTTAAATTATTTATGCAGAATTGAATAAATTATGCAGAAATGTATTATTGAGCTTGGCGAACCACCAAGATAAACCAATTCGGTAAGCCTTCCCTGTTCTCCGCATCATCTTTCTTACCCAATACCTCTTGTTGGATGAGAGACAACGGGGTACAGCTAAGATTGCTACCCCTCACTAATAACTGTATTTAATCACATACGAACAAATTCATGGCACACAGAGGCACCCGTGGCTTACAATGCCACTTCAAGATCAATTCATTGCTTTCACACCGATACTCTGCCCACTAACACACAGCAACTGATAAGTTCAGCTTAGATACTTCATAACGAGAACCCCCAGCTTATCCTACTCAGCGTAACAAGGCACCCTCTTCAGCTATGTTTTCCAGAGTATCTTTGACTCGAAACTTCCTCCGAGCTGCCAAGCCAGCCACAGTTCCACGTAGAGCTCTCATGACCCTTCCTTCCTTTTCGCTCGAAGGAAAGACTTGTGTTGTCACCGGCGCTGGAAGAGGAATTGGCAAAGAATGTCTTACTGCTTTTGCTCTCAGTGGTGCCCGCGGGGCTTGCGTTGACCTTACTCGCTCCATTGGTGAGGAATCGATCGATCACATCAAAGCGAGTATTGAAACCACGAATCCCTCTTACAAACCCGACCTCCGCGCCTATGGATGTGATGTGGCATCAGAAGAAGCAGTACAAAAAACATGGACAAAGATTGTCGAAGATTTTGGTCATGTCGATGTAGTTGTTACATCTGCCGGCATTGTTGAGAATTATGAGGGAGAGAATTATCCTTTTGACAAATGGAAGAGAATGGTGGACATAAATCTTAATGGAAGCTTCTTGTTCGCCAAGGAGGCAGGGAAATACTGGATTGAGAAAAAGTCCAAGGGAAGCTTGATTCTGATATCGTCGATGAGCAGCATGATTTGTGTCAGACCACAAAAGCAAGCAGCGTATAATGCTGTAGGTGCACATTTCGTTCACGACTAGCCCGCCCTGCTACCAGTCTTTTTTCAAAATAATCATTGCAAAGTCTATTGCTAACAAGATGAAGAGCAAAGGAGCCGTCTCGATGCTTGGTAAGAGTTTGGCCACAGAGGTAAGAAACCTGGTATTCTGCTCCTGGAATAAGACTTAGTTGAATTCAGTGGGGCCCCTATGGGATTAGAGTCAACAATCTATGTCCCGGATACGTGAAAACAGATCTCATAATTGATCTTTTGGAGAAGGAGGGAAAACACATCGAAGAAAATTGGGTAAAAGATATACCAATGGGGCGTCTCAGTCATCCAAGTGAGTTACAGGGAACGCTCGTCTACATGGCGAGTGATGCATCGAGCTATTTGAATGGCTGTGATCTTGTGAGTTCAATATTACATGGATTATATATTCGAATGTGCCTCTCACTAATTCTCGTAGGTCGTCGACGGTGGATATACCTGCTATTAATTTCTGCAAGGCATTCAGGCAATTCTAGGTCACTTCAGTATAGCATCTGAATTTCATCAATCTTTCACACCATCTTCAAGCCAAGAAGCTTTCATTGATGCCATCCCGATAAAGTGCACGGATTGTTGTTTGACAGAAGTCCGTAAAGTAGTTCTTTGCCCCGCATGACAAAACATTTCGCGTCTCAGCTATGTTCCTTTCTCCAACCCAGCCCACGTAATTCTTTTTGTTTTACCAGATTTTTGTAGCAATTGATTCGTCCAAACATGATCAATTGCGGAGATTGAGCTTGCTTTTCACTTCTGCTACAAGCTTCTCAATATTCTTCGTCACCCTGTACCAGGCTTTGACCTTGGCTATCGTCCCTTCAGCTCTGTATTTCATATAAAGGCACCATAAGTGGAAACTTAACTCTTCCAAACAATTTCACACCATCTGCTTTTCTATTACAACGAAATACCACTCCAAAACAAGCTCTTAGACCTTTCAAATCCCAATTCTATGCCACACAACCAGTCGCCATACTAAAATCCTGTGCCAACATATCTCTCGGCTCACAAATCGACTTTCTGAAACAAATACGCTACATCGCACACAACTGCCAAAATGCGCATCACCATTCTCATCGCTGTGATTTTTGCATCTATCGCGTCGGCCCGTGTCATTCCAGCATTCTTGACATCTCCCTCAACCGAAGGTGTTACGACGAGAAGCATTAGACACTCAACTACGCTAGGTCGCAGTCTTCTTGAGGAGGAAATGTTGTAGAGAGATTTTTTAAGGATGAATGGTTCGATGGCTCTATTCTTTTCGGTGTCGTTAGCTGGTCTATCGGCCTCTTGTTCATTGCAAATACGGAGCATGGAGGAGTTTTTAATATCATTAATGGGTGATATATGTTTGGTCTAGCGATGTGTGTGGTACATTCGAGGAGTTAAGGGTGAATGACCAGGACGAAGGAAGTTCAATGAAGTGTTTAAGCTGGTTGTAATACCGCGGATTTCCTTTGTGGAAGCGTAATTTCCGAGAAGATGACTATCTTCGTGTTTTCAAGCAATGCAAACGGTTATACATCCAGTTCTCGTCTTATTATGTGATCTCGAATTTGCTCATAGATAACTTGATGTTGACTTGACGGCCAGAAATTGCTTCGACGCCAGGTCCTTTCCCTTTCAATGCTTCAAAAGACAATCATCAGCCTTACACCCTCTGGACTGTGGATAGTGACGCCTTTGATAATGCCGTACTGGATTCTTCTTCCACTAGAATACCATCGTCATAGAACGAAAGTATCATAAAACGCACACGCAGCTTGACGCAGAACTTATCGATATAGTGAACTTATGACCACGACTAATCATTCTCAAGCACCAAGCTGGTGGTTTCTTACCACTGGTCCATGTCCACGCTCGCCAGGTCGATTATGCCGTAATATCGGACCATGAGGTCCCATTTCCGGGTTCTTCTTCTCTTTCTCTTCATCCACCCGCTCGCCGACAGCACCATCACGATTCGCTCTCCAAACACCACCCTCCTCGCCTCCAAATTCTTCTTTCTTCCATACCTCGACCTTTTCCTTACATTCCTCCAAGGCTTCTTCACCTGCTCTCCAAGCTGCTTGGCGATGAGGTGAAGACACCGTAATCAAAATGCTTTCCTCTCCAATAGGTACAACCCCCAATCGATGGATCATGGCAATGGATGTCAATGAGTGTTTTTGAACAATTGCTTTACAGATACTGAGCATGGTTTGTAAGGCTCGTGGCTCGTATGATGTATATTGGAGTTCTTTTACTGGTTTCCCTCCAAAGTTGTCTCTGGTGGTACCTACGAATGGTTCAGTACGATACTCCGAGATCAGTATCTATCTCGTTGATATTACCTGCGAAAAGAACGATGGCTCCGGCCTTTGGGCTTCGGACTTTGTCCATCATAACTTTAGCATCGAGATACTCGTGAGTTAATGCTACATAGCAATTATCTTCGCAAAGCTCTTTAGCCATGATTTCAATTTTTTTCGAGAATTAAAATCCTGTGATGCAATATAATAATTAGAGGAGAGCTCATAAGGCGCCTCCGCTGCGTGCTTATGTGGTGGGGTACCTAGCCTTCTATATTGTGGCGTGTAGTGGGGTCAGCCTTGCTTGTTTTGTGGCTCAAAAGCTGACCTTCCAAAAACAACCAGCCTTGGTTTAACAAACATCACTAACTTAAATATATTCACAATCGACTTTACCAACATTTCAATTACATATACTTCCCATCTCAATACTCGTGGTTCAATAACTCAGAATTACACTCATAATCCATTTCTTATGACTTTCACAGCGTGATGAGTTCCAGACCTTACAAACCAGGCCCTGATGCAGACATGTATGACGATCAAGAATATTCGAGCGAATACCGACAACATGGAGCGCCTGGATATGATTCCTATCAATCGCGGAAGGGTAATCGATAGTTTAGACATGCAGATTCCCAAGTATATGTGCTGATCATCGATGTCTTAAGATAACTCAAGGAGTCCTCTACGAGGACCTGCTACTGGCAGACAATACGACTCGGAATACACAGAACGGGCATATCGAGACGAGCGCAATCAACATGGCAACAGATATGAGCGCGGTTATGACATGGAAAGATCAAGATCTCCGCGCAGAGAGAATAGAGGCCGCTATACGGACCGCGATCGCGAGGGATACAGATCTCCAGTCCGTGGAAGAAGTCGCAGCCCTTCGCCTTACCATGGCGCACCACCAAATCGAACAATAATCTTTGAGGGACTGCCTCTAGATTTGACACAGGAAGACGTTGGCCGCCCCATTCCTATATTAATATCGAATCTGAGAATCCACTTCTAGACTAAGTGTCAATGTGAATAAATTTGGAATTCTGGCTAAGCATAGCGATTGGCCTCCTGGGCCATTGTTTTGAGTTATAGATATCAAAAGAACTTCAAACAAACTTCAAAGTTGAGGGTGTGGAGGAGATCAGGTTGATCAAGGATAAGAAAACTGGTAGGTTACCCTTTCCTCGGAAGGGAACATGTCTCACCATTTTGCTCGTAGGTATATCAAGAGGATTTGCCTTTGCCCAATTTTATACTCTACCAGAAGCAAAAAGATTCCTCGAGGAACATTATCCAACTGTTTCTTTTCATGGTCCTTCGCCGGCATCGGAAACGAGCAAAGTTAGAATCGCTTACAGCCGCGAGAAAACCGATCAAGAACGATCAAGCAAGCATGAGGATGATTGGAAATGCGATGTTGTATGTTATATTTCACGCCGTTTGGATAATGGAAGCTGATCAGGTCTAGTGCTACACATTGAATTATTCATACAGGATGATGTGTTTTAAGTGCAATGGGCCTAGAACTAGTACGTTGCGACGAGTCACACTCACGGTCTGTATTGCTAACAATTTTAGGATCAACCGCTCATGGCGTTGTTGTGACACAAGGAAATGTATCTAGTTACTCAGGCTTCGCCACAACTGGAGACAGTGATGCATCGCCAGATGAAACCGCTTCTCAATTTCTCTTACTCAGAGGCCTTGAACCTGGAGTGACAGAGGAGATTCTTGCCAAAGGAGTGTGCAAACTTTACAAGACCAAAGCAAGTACATCAGGAGATACACACACGGTTAAGAAGACTAAGATTTCCTCTACTTCTGGTGATGCTTCGCTTGGCGCAAAAGAAGGCTCTCTCCGTCGTGTGCTACTGGTTCGAGATCGTAAGACAAACGACAGCTGGCGATACGGGTTTGCTGAATTCGGTTCGGTTGAGGATGCACAAAATGCTTTAGCTAAGTACAATGCTACAGATAAATTTACGATATCTTCGAAACCTGTCATTGTCTCGTACATCCACGCAGGTGTATTTGTGCCTGTTCTTGACTTGCTGAACGAGGAAACAGCGAGGTTTACATTTAGCCCACTGTCAAACTCTGCGATTAGTTTGATGTACTGGGATGCCACAGCTTATGCCAGCGAGTTTTCCACTGCGACTCCAGAAGCTCCTGTCAAGCATGCAAACAACCAGCGAGCCAGGGTAGCTACGGCGGCGGCAAATGAAGGACTTGTTGGTGGCAAGGATGGAGAACCTCGGTCCAAGAAAAGAAAAGTCGAGAAAGAGTCTGCTGCTAGTACTAAGACAGTTGTAGCGCCACATCTTCAATTCTGGACCAATAGACACAATGAGATTCATGGTCTACCTGCGAAAGAGTTTGAGGACAATGACTCTGACTCGACCGGTGCGATTGCAAAATCAACGCCAGAACCCATTGCAGATTCTCCGCCTACTCAGTCATATGCAGATCTGGACCGCAAATGCTGTCTCTTATGTTCCCGCCAATTCAAGACAGAAGCAGAAGTCAACAAACACGAAAGAATCAGTCAGCTTCATCGTGATAATACGAAGAATGAAGATCTAGTCTCGAAAGCTTTAGCTAAGCTCAAGAAATCCGAAAGCTTCGCTTATAGAGATAGAGCCAAAGAACGCCGACAGGCTTTCAACCAACCGAAGCAACCTGCTGCGCAACACAATAAATCAAAAACTTCGTCTTCTACGACCAGCCCTCCTTCGCACAAAGGGGAACAAAGCGAGGCTGTTGCACCAGTTCAATCAAAAGGTGCAGCACTATTGGGAAAAATGGGTTGGAATGCGGGAGAAGGCTTGGGTGCCCAGGGCACAAGAAGAACAGAGGCTATTGCGACAGAGCTGTATACTCAAGGGGTGGGCTTAGGAGCCGAGGGCGGTAAGCTCGGTGATGCGATGAAGGAAGCCGAGAGACAGACAAAAGGTGATTATAAAGCGTTTGTAGGCAGGACCAAAGAAAAGGCTAAGGAAAGATATGAGACTTTGGGTTGAGTGGTTTGCCGAGGTTGATTGTGTATTGTATTGTATTGTATTTGTAGATAAATAGTGATTCTGGTTTCATATCAGGAATTGAGTTCTTTCAGAAATTTTCTGTATGGATGCATATCTTTTGATAATGAATCGATTCTGGGGTTTCACTCAAACAGACCTTGAACATTGGCTCGGACGGGACTTGAGGCTGTAGCGGGATGAGATGAGATGGGATGAGATGGGATGGTTACTGCCAAGGTGCCGAGACTCTAGCGAAGGGGTTGAACAGCGTCATCTGGATTCTTCTCATTACATCGAATAACAACATGATATCTAGAGCATGTTTAAAATTCCAATCTTATAATCATCATGATATATCTATACTCTCCTATCCACCATTCAACTTCCAGAGGCTAAAGATGTTGTGTACATACATAAACTTCTCAGCTGCAAAACTAGACTATTCAGTCACCCCGTGTCTGTACCCTCTTGCATACAATTAGATAACTATGTATGTTCTTCTCCCTTTACTTCCCTTCCACCTCTACTTCCGTAACAACGCCTTCTTCCGCCGATGCCTTCAAATCCGCCTCGCCCATTTCGCCATTCCAACCATTAGCCACCAAGAACTTTCTGAAATTTTCATCTCTGATACTTAGATCCTCACCCGTAATATCTTCCACAAAGAAATACGTAACCGCGATGCCCGCCACGCCACAAATAGCCGCGATAATGAATGTCCACTGCTTACCCAAATTCGTTTGGATTGGAGTGAAAGCTTGGGTACCGACTGCTGCGCCGACTTTGCCCAGGGCAGCAGAAATTCCATAGCAAGTTCCTCTCACGGATGTCGCGTAGGTTTCGGAAGAGATAAGTCCTAACATGTCACCTGGTCCTAAGTTTCCCGAACTTTGCATCAAGCCATAGAACACCACAAAGAGAGGGACGATCTTGGTGATTTTATGGTATGATAATCCGATGATCAGACCAAACATTAGATACCCGAAGAAACCAATCATCATTGTGTTTTTGCGGCCGATGCGATCACAAAGTAATGCACCAATGATGACACCAGGTAATGCAATGACTCCCAGTAAGAGATTCCATTCTCCAGTTTTGAGAACGACGGTGCTTGGGTCCGAGGGAACTACCGAAGCAATAATTGAGCCTGAGAAAACACCATTGGGAAATGTTACAAAATCATAAAGAAACCATGCGCCGCATGTTCCGATGAGTGATTTCCAGTAGTAGCGTAGAACAAGTTTGTATGGAACATTTTTCTTAATGGCTCCCTTGCGGTAAAGTGTACTATTGAGCATCTTGATTCGGAAGTAGAAGACTGATAACGGGAGGATGCAACCAATTCCGAAGCATACTCTCCATACAGTGTTATAATGCTTGTAGTCACATGCTGCCAGTACAATGAGAAAGATCGAGACGGCCAGTGGACCACCAAAGGACAATGGAAGGTTGGTGACGAGAATGAAGATAGGACCGCGATTTTTCGGGGCATGCTCATTGGCGGCTTCAGACGCGGAAGTAGACGATGCTGGATATTCACCTGAAAAGAGATCAATTGGATGGAAAGAATAAAATATCAAGGGACGGAAATTTAAGATGATGGGATCTATCGCTCCCAACTGCAGTCCTAATTTCGAAGCTTTCAATGTTCGAAAGGTACACGGGTAATTTTTAATGTTTTGAATCTCTTGATGTATTGATCACATTTGACTTGGTAGATCTGACGTTCAGAACGGATTCCAGAATGAACGGCTACATTTTGTTTTTGGACTGCAGTCGGGACTGTGAGACGTTTTGTGAGATTTTAAGAACTTACCACCGACACCGAATCCTATGATACCTCTCGCAACAGTCATCATCCAGAACATGCTAGAGAAAGTTAGAATATTGGTGCACCTTTTTTTTACCAAGGGGAAAGAATAGAAGTTGATGTGCACTTTGGTTGTTTGAAAAGTTGAAGAGCTTTCGAAAGAAAGGCATTTTTGGCACTTCCAATGGTCCATCATTTGAATTTTTCAGTGGACATTGGATATCGTGAGAAATCGATTTTTATTGAAGAAGAACATACCCATCTATTGTAACGCCTTTGGAAGCTGTGGCTAATATGCCTCCGAATACAATCATCAAGGTTGTGGCAATAATAGCAAATTTTCTTCCAAAGTAGTCGCAAGTGAGCCCAATGGTCACTTGACCGAAGATCTCACCAACCAAAAGGGAATTAGAAACACGAGTACTGGTTGCTGCGGTATACTCCTTCGGGTATTGCTTCTTAAGGATAACGTTTGCCATTGTCATGATATTGTTGAAGTAGCCATCTGAGACCAAAGCAGCTCCGGCCGCAAACTAGAATAGGGCGAGATTAGAGGATATGT
Source organism: Botrytis galanthina (assembly GCA_004916875.1). Lineage (NCBI taxonomy): Eukaryota > Fungi > Ascomycota > Leotiomycetes > Helotiales > Sclerotiniaceae > Botrytis > Botrytis galanthina. The sequence goes on from PQXL01000517.1 coordinate 8,883, forward strand.
CAAAGCATACAGGAAAAACAGTGCAGCATCTCAAATTTGTCTATCCGTCGCTTGATGGCCATACAAAGTTGTCTCGCGCAATCGAAACTGCCCAGATCAAATGGAAGTGGAAGACTCACAATTGTAAATTTGTCCGAAAGAGACTGTTTGGATTTTTTGGGAAAGATTTCCTCGGACGGTGGAGTCGCAGGATGATTTGTGTTTGAAGATGGGGCAATCTCAACACTCGTTTCCTTTTCCGCCATGTCTTCAATATGTATGTGAAGCTTTCGGATGTATTGAATAATCAAAATGATATATAAAACTACCAAAAAAAGCAGGCTTTTCAGAAGGGTTGAATCTTATTCATAAATTCATACAGGTAAGATTTTGTGAGACCTGCTGTGTTATCTCGGGCTGACGTATCGAGGAAAGATTGTCTCAATGCATGTATGGAAAGGAAGGGACGACCTGCATATATATAAATGCAGAGGAAAGAGTTTTAGACCTACTGAGTACCACTGTATCTCTCTATCTTATCAACATACCTACCTACTCGAGCTACTGCAACATATTGGAAGAATAGAAACGAGCAATTGGACGAATCATCTTCCTCAACCATCGGAACGTGCATCATGAATGTAGATTTATTCCCTGATATGCCCACTTTCGCGAGAAAAAGTCAAATTCGCATGGGTCTGTTGGTTACAACTTACCACGATTACGACCATTGCTACGATGGACATAATTTTCCAGACGTTGAGGGCGGATCAATGTCATCTGTGTCTCGTTGCAGTATAGATCATCATACCCCGGATTGCAATATGCACAGATAGTATTTTGTCTGACCAGTCGAGAAAGCTTAAGAGAGGTGGTAGATTCGAAGACCAATGGAATAACTATGTAGGTACGTAACCAAATCCTGGAGCAGAAAACGTGCCGAGACCAGTCCGGAGGAACCATGTTTGTCACCACGTGATTGGCTGGGTTTTCGAGCTGAGGAACATACGATGCTAGCTCAATGGTAAAGCATCGTTGAATGTTTAAATCATGATTTGATCGTATATCAAGTAAAGTGTGAACCGTAATTCCACACTTGGAAAGGAATGTAACTTCACAATCGGCAGAGAATGAGAATAGCGCAGGCGAACTGTGATGGGGCTAGTGACTCTACGGTGACCGGATGTCCTTAGCACCGGCGCTTATTTCACGACTTCACTACGTTCAAACTTCTATCTAATCTCATTTCCTGCAACTTCACGCTCGATAACAGTTGACGTGGGCATCCTGTACCAGGAACTGACCCCAAGGCTTTATATCTAAATACAGAAATACAAAGACCCTATTCAACTAGTCATCCACAACAGCGAAGGCCTCGAACTCGAAGGATAGGGGCATTAGAATTCAAAGGAATCTTACCGATAACTATATGCGAAGTTTCTTTGAGAGAGACTTCTTCCTTACGAGCAGTTAACTTACGCTTAGGGTCCCTGGGAGACTATCTCGTATGATGGTGAATGCAAAGATTCGAATGATGTAGCACGTTCTGGGCATGGCTATGTGGTATCATCATTTGATCTCTTGTGTTTTCATGAGGCCCCGAAAAGATGATGTTATCAAATCCAAGTGTTCGAGAAGAAATTGCTGACCTTCATAGAGCCGCAAAGAACTGAAGTTGGCTGTCGTTGCTGGACAACATGGTACCCAGAACGCCGGCACGAAATATGAGCATATTCACTTGCCGCCAGTCAGCACGGGTAGTGTTGAATAAGCTATGTCTAGCTGTTTGTATGATTAATGGCGTCTTCTCCATTGGCTGAAGGATCATGGAACTTGCCAGCGCTCATAGTTTCCGAGTGGATGACCGTTGGCAAGGTATATCATGGCAAGATATTGATGGAGGTTTGAGGGAGTGTCTTTGAAAACTGCTTTACACGTATTGTGCTGAGCTATTGTACACTGGCATGAATTCACGAATATGTAGTATTTGTGGTGTTGACTAGACCTCTGGAATGTCTGTTGCTTAAAATATCTCTTGGGGCTTGTCAATACCTCTGCTCAATTCAAACTTTCATATTACTCCCGTCCCAACAATCACAAAATCAATGTCGTGACTGATTTCAAGTTTTTGCCATTTACTAATTGCAGGTGAATTAATCTCACTGTCCCTTCTGATTGGAGGCTCTTTAATTCAACTTAAACGAATTCGGATAAAGGTAAAGCTTTCTGCCAAAATCTTTGATATTTTGACTTGACTTAACTAGCCACAACACTTGGTATAAATATAGACTGAACCTTCCAAGGTTCTCTTCAATCTGGATCGTTCTGGCCAGAACAATAAAGGCTTCGATCGCTACCTCTCTGATCCAAACGACATTGTAAGTTTGCTTTAATATGATTTGGCCATCCTCCTGCCACCAGACTGTCGTTCACCATAACTTGATTATCAAAAGAGTACAGACCACTAAAGACATCAATATATCAGGCAAATTTGTATTAATCATGCCCTCCAGCTCTAGACGTAGCACTGCAAGAGCTCGTAAGTACAAGTGAAGATCGTTATCGCCCCTTCCATTCTCACTTTTGCTTCGAGGTTCAATATGGCAAGCTTACTCAATATCAGACAACTCACACGGTACCTCGAACTCTCTGAGAGAATACAATAGCAGGCCCAATCCTGCGAATCATTCGCATATACAAACCATACCTGCAGAGAGCATTCACGAAAATTCGGAGTCGGAGAACACAATTAAATCACCGGATTTCATCATCAAAGGTTCAGCACAAGAAGAAATAGAAGATATCCTGGAATACGAAAAGAGACTACAATCACTTCGGACAGATTATCCTGCAAATTCTACTACTACAACACCGATTTCTCTCGATACTACGTACGCGGACATCATGGCTGCTCGACCATCTAGATCGCGTCGACGAAATGAAGCTTTGGATGAAGGACAAGATGTAAAATTAGGAGGACCAATGACTCTTGAATCACTCGGACCTTTCAAATATACCTTTAAGAAGAAGAAGAATCTGAAGACAAGATTTTCAGCATCGACAATTAATGATGACCAAGCAACGGATATCGATAATGGAGGTGCAGGTCTAAATGATGATGGTATAATTACGACCGAAGGGGCGACATGGGCAAACATGGATTTGGGTCACAGTGAAACTACTAGTGAAGTTGGAATGGATCCAGAATTGGTAGGAAGTGCAAGTTCATCACGTCCTCTCTCACCTACATCGACCCCACAATTCAAATCATCTCTCCATGTCCCCTCTCCCCACCACACAACTTCACAAAAACAACGAAATTATTCAGAATTCGCTTTGTCCGCACCGGCATCAAAAAGAATCATTGAATATCTCAAAAAGAATCCGGAAGTCACAGAAGAAGAATTAAAAGATTCTGATGACACCTTGCGAGAGAACAATCTGGAAGACGACGGCAATAAAGAAGATATCAGCGATAACATCGTCCAATCAATTGTTACTGCTGAAGATACGACGGCAACCAGTATCACTGCCACGGTCAATTCGACAGATGCCCCTTCAATTGATCCAATCACTTCAACAGCAGTTATACAACCTCCTCCAGGAGTCTCCAGGGTCTCATCTTTTTCATATTCATCCACTGGTAAAAGCAGAACGCAAACTCTCTGTACAATTGATAGTGGTGTTGGTCTAAATTCTCCTTCTCTTGATCTTCTGAAGAGTGACAATTCCGATACACAATCGGTCAAGGATAAGAGCGACGCAGTCATGGCTCGCATTGCTTCATCGACAGGGTTAATGGTGAGAAGCTTGAGTGATATCACTACTGTTAACGATGGATTTGATTCAGTAGAATGGGATCCAGATCTTCCTGTTCGCTCAATTAACAATTCTCCTGAGCCATTATCAGTTGAAACACAACCTGTGGCTTACACCACTGTCGGATCTCGTGTCAATCCTAATTTGCAACCTCAAATCTCCGCCCCCAACCGTATTCAACGTGAGGGTTCCATTCGCCGACCACAATTGGATCCCACTCATAATAGACAACCAAATTATTATCCACACACGCGTGGTCCACCACCTCCTTTGAATATGCAGAACTCCATGCACTATGCGCAACAACTTGGTCAGGCTCCTAATTCCTTCAATACTCCGCCAGCCACATCTGCGAGATCTGCTCGCTCTCTGCGGGCCTCTCAGAGACTGTCCCAGTCAGAGCAAGAGAACCATACACTTCTCAGGCTTCAAGGGATGATCAATGCGAGAGTATTTAACGGTCATTTTCCTGTCTCACCCAATACCCCAACTCCCGCTTCCCATCAAAATAATATCTCATCAATTTCGAATGAGGAGCAGGATTTGGCAAAGGCAGTTGACTTACAAGGTCCCATATCAGGTCTAGAAAAGATGCAGACCTTACAGAGCCTTGCGAAATTCCCGAATCCAATGCAAACCTCGGCTTTACGTCGATTGTCTGAGTTGCAAGCTCCCAAAGCCGAAAACACTGCAAATTCAAATGGGGACATTGAAGTTGCGAGGCAACGTTTAGAGTACCTCTTACGAAATTCAAGAGAAAACACTATGCTAGATGGTGCACAAGCTACTAAGAATGGAGAACTCGACCGTACCTATACATTTCCTCCTCCAGGTATCTCCGACACAGCATACAACCCACTCTACAACGCATATTCGGGATCTAACAATCATTCAAGAGATTCTGCAAATCATCGAGGGGTACCCGGCTACCCACAACCATTAACTGCCGGCCCACCAGGACAGCGCTCGTATGCTAATAATAGACAGAATAGTACCTATAGCGAGGAGGCTTGGACACAAGACCAGGGTGGAGCGAAACAAAACTCACACACAAGCACGGAGCCTGTCTCGCCATGGCAAGAATCAAAAGTTCTTAACGAGCAGTATAGTGCTCAGGCACCAGCACAAGCTCCTTCTGCACGCGCAACAGATACAATCTCTATGCAACAAGCCCGTCAGTATTATCCTCATGGGTTTCCCAGTGACATGACCGGAAGATTCACTCGTTTGTCGATTGATGTACAAAAAGAGATGGGACTTCTCGAGGATGAAGAGACTCTTGAGGAAGCTCGAGCAAGAAAACAAAAGGAGAAGGATGAGTGGTTCTACAGTGGCCAGAAACGATGGAACATGACAGTTCAGGAGCATATCGCAGAAATTGAAATCCATACCAATCCTTTCGGGCCTATCGGTCCTCCCACGAAGGAAAAATTGCCTTACGACAATAGACCTCTTCCCGGTATCACTATCTCAAGAATGGAAAAGAAGACTATCCCCGAAGTAATCGCTCCACTCGTAGATGGAACCCTTGGCAACTTGTTCGCCATCAAAGCTCAACAGGAAGATGGCAATTTTACGTCACCATTCATTAGATACGCCAAAAGTCCAGAATGGCACATTGATACAAGTGCAAAAGGCAATGATTCTTTCTTCGAAGAAAGATGGGGAGTCTCAATCGATGCTCCAGCGCTTCATAGCGATCAAGTTCAGCGATACTAGATTCTTGCCGCTTATCTAGTACGTAGACCACGATATTCGAGAGAGCCTCTCAATGCCTATGTAATTGGTTGTCGATATCTGTCTCTTATCAAAGCGACCCGATCGACGAAGCAAGACTTGATCGTTCCAAAGAGCTACGACTAAAATGGTGTTCTAAAGAATCCTTCATGAAGCTGTTAACAGAAGTGTGGCTCTTCACAATCAACGATTCTTCTCTTGCGAGTAAGGCTCATCTATTAATTGCTTGTACACTTTCAAACTTTTTCTTTGAGTATGATGGAAATCCTATTTCCTCACCATGATCGACTGCTTTTTGTCACTGTCTCCGTGTCTTTTCTTTGGCTTTTGCACTAATTCATAAAATGAGAAAAAAACGTTTGTAGGATTGATCGAGATGATGTAATGTCGTGAGGGGAGGGGGCGATGAAACTTCAACTTCTGGCTTTACTGACCGCATGTCTCAAGAGGGTTTTGGCTTTCAGCTTACTTCAACGGGTGGCAATACGGATTAGCCCAGAGAGACAAAGTTGGGAAGGCTTTCCAGTTTTGGAAGAAGATGGTGGCTTTTATTGTTGTTTTGCTTGGTGCTATTGTGGTTTTGGCTTGCTGTTGTTACAATTTTGCTTGAAGCTGGAGTGAAAGATCCGTTCACATATCATCATCATGATTGCATCTAATTTGGCTTTGCAATGCAATTGTGGTGACTGATGGGTCTTTGTATACTTTTGAAAAGAAACAGTATACGTGTGAATAGGCTTTCAATGGTCGCTAGTTCGCGTGAGAGGCATCCTGTTGTATGAGTAGTTGATCGCGCTCGCTAATTGCTTATCTTAATATGGTAGCAATCCTTTTTGTTTGGTGATTCGCTGTGTGAGACCTATCAATATCCAAATACTTTTATTCACCGATGTCTGATATGAGTTTCATTGCATGCTAGCTTGAGGGTTTTGTGAATTTGTTAAATTAACTCACACTCTTCCCTTCTGTGGAGTTACAAGCACCCAGATATATGAATTCTGGAGATGTGGTGAAGGGTGAATAATACAGTTCGAAGACGGCTTGAAGTGGGAGAAGAATTTCTTTATAACCAAACTATAGAGATAACTACATTATAGTCTAGTCCTCGCTATCCCTGCTCAAATATTCGACTTTAAGGCCTGTGGGCGACGTGTCCTGTTGTTGATATCTGTGTCTGTCATCCATACTGGCAACCATCTCATGTCATCTTATTTCATCTATCATTTATCACCATACTTTCCCAATCCCAAACACCGCGCATGACCAAAGTCGAGATTCCAACCCAAGACAAAAAACCCTTCCATCCGTCCGTCACATTAGCTTTGTCCAAGCATTCATCAATCATTAAAAATTTAATCATAAGCCATCATCCAATCATCCTATCCACTCCCATGTCCGTCAATTATCCCATGATCATGGCATTATCAACCCCTCTTCTTCCTAACCGCTCAATTCCTAAGCCTTCTTTTCCACCTCTTCCCATTCCAACCCCGAACGCATATTTCACTCCTTCTCCCTTGAAATGCGAGGATGTACTCACGAGTCTCGTCACCAAATCTATCTTAGATCGAGGAGCACTAAATGCCGCATCATCTAGAATGTTACTCGAATGAACGAAGCTGATTATTTCAGCTAGACAATCGATCGGATGTGGTAAATGCATAGTGCGTCTCTTAGGAATCGTGAGGAGAAGAGTCAGGAAATAAATGATGAGGAACGCGAGGAGGATGTAGAATGAAGGAAGATTGGGAAGCATGCGGACTTCCCCCGAAGTGATGGTCAGGGGAAAAAATAATCCTCCTGCGAGAATCGGAAGGACGATGAAGAGGAGGGAGACGAGAGAAAACCAGGCGACTCGGAAATGACCATTTCCGAGAGCGGTAATGGTGCTTTGGATGGGGAAAGAAGCGGGGTAGTCGAGTAGAAGAGATTTTACTGCCGGGGAACCGTCGGGTTTGGAGAGTTCGGCCCATGCTTGGAGTTTGCGGAAGGCCATGTCGATGGGCTGAAAAAGGAGGTAGAGAATCATTCCGATCAGAGATGGGATGAAACTGTATAGGAAGTTTGCAGCGGAGTATCCAGATCCGTTGGGATCGGCAACAACTAAGGGTTTGAATCCATGACGTATAGCTGTGGATGGAAGAAACGATACGACGATCAAAGCCAACAACAGGAAAAAAGCTGTAACAGACCATAGAACCACAAATGTGTCGCGCAGAAACCATGGAATATATCGGAATCGAGTAGCGGTATCATGGAGAAACGAACGATTTTCTTCCAGGTCAGGGATACCGCTACCGCTGCTTACTTTTCTCTCTGCTTTTCCACCTTCTAAGGTATACCGTCTGATAGGCGCGCCTGTTTCTCCAATCGAATAGAAGATCCCTTGTGTGGGACTAGGGGTTCTCCAATATCCCAATCGGTCGCTTCGATCGGCTAATTTGACTCGGATCTCCTGTTTGGATTTCATGGTCTCGGTACCTGGATAATCTCTAAGACTATTGCTTCGTGGTAATAGCGCGATCAAATCAGCCAGCGATCGAGGATCCCATGATAATCCCGTTGTTCGACGGAAGAAAAAAGCTCCGATAAGAACTAATCCCATACACATCGATATGTAGATCGCGACCAATGTCCACGCAATCCCTTGCACAGCAGTCCATTTCCAATGGCCCTCTACCAATACTACGGAAAACAAGCATCCCTGAAGCGGAATCGTGAAAACAGATAGCCATAAACACGATACCCCAATATCAATCATCATAGGACCATCCCATCTCGGCCACAACATATGGCGAGGAAAAGCTTCCAGAAATAACGCGTTGGTGCGGGGCTCCGCATCTTCCATCGCCATTAATACGTATGGCATTATTCTCGTAATGGCCCCCATTACGTACTGAACATATAAAAATATAAACGCTCCGAGAATCTGCGGTAAGAATCCAAAGATAAAATATCTACCCCCATCAACGCCGGTAGTCCATGGATAAAGACCATCGTGATAATTCGAATAGATCGCGCAAAACATAATCGCTGCAGTCATCATAAGACATAATGTAATAATCGCTAGTAAAGAAAAAGGTCGTAAGATCGTGGGGAGAAATTTGAGCTCGGGGTATCGTTTGGTGTTGGGAGGAGGTTGTGTGGGGATGAATATTTCGGCATCTTTTTCATTAGGAGAGGAGCGGGCTGGTTGGGGTGCTCTGATGGGTACTCTTCCCTCGTCTTCAGTAGGCGGTGTTGAGAGGGGTGGCGTGGCGTTGAACCCAAATAATCGTCCGGGTCCAGGTGTAGAACGATGTTTCCTGATGAGTGCGAGTTCTGCTCGTGTTGGTCGTTGGGGAATGTATCGATTTTCATCTGGAATAATTCTTTCCACTGGATACTCCTCGGAGCTTTGCGAATTGGTTGGTTGCTGGCCTTGCTCGAGTTGTTGAGCTCTTCTTGCTTCTCGTCTCGCTTCCTCGTCCCTCGTCAATTGATCGATCGCGAATCGGATAAATGGTGTGTCGTCATTATTGGGAGTCGGCGGACTCTCATCCTCCACCTGATCCGACATTCTTCTCGGTCTCCCTGAGGCTTCGGCTTCCATGCCTCTTATCTGCTGTTCGTCAAATCGAACCATATTGCTGTTGTATCTCTGGTGAGAAGCTTCCCAATCACTTGCACTGATCAAAGGAGTCTCGCTCGAATCTTGCAAATCCTCGTGGCTTTGCTCCGGAGTACGAAAACGAGATGGAGGGGTTGCCCACCGTGTCACCGTAGCGGCATCAGAATTGCTCGATGGAAGTGACGGTGTGTTTTCTCCGTAGCGCACATCCACACCGCTCAGTAATTCTGACGTTTGCACTTGTTGCAACTGTGGTCGTGAGTCTATGTACAGGGTCTACGTCAGTAAAAACAAAACAGATTGAATCCAAAAAAGTAAAATGCACAGAAGGTAGGAGAATAGGTGAGGAGGTAAAAACTCACGCTTCACTCTTCGCAAATCCAAAGATCCAAGATTCATCATCCTGTAAGCAACTCCGCCAATAACAACATAAGCAATTAATTAAGGAATGCATCTTCAAGGTTCGTGCGCGGAGCAAGTATCTATTAGTTAAAAGAGTGGCAGGTCGAAAAGATGGCTGGATGTTGGTGGTAGGTCGCCGCCGTGAAGGGTTTTTCGCGCAGGGTCTCATCAAAAAGGGTGGCTGGGAAAGCGTCTAATTCGCCTCATTAATGAACTACATCATGCTCTGGTGCTTCAGGATACCTGTAAAACACGTTTTGTGACGGGCCACAGTGACTTCCAAGGTAATTTCCAGCCTTCTTTTTCGTTCTGATCAATTATATGGAGATACGTTGCACTGGCACTACTGTACCATAACGGGGCCAATTGGGCATTAGCAGACGTCAGATGGGATTCGTTGTCTCGCTTCCAGCAAGGGGACCTGCAGGTCCGTTCATCTTGTTCTTTGGTCATTTCTTTGAGCCTTGAGATTAATGATTTGGTCCTGTAGTTCAAACACCAGAAACATGCAGTAGTACTCGATTTCACACTTCTAAGTGCAACTCATCATTACGATGTGTATATCAGTAACAAATTTCCCATCGATGTTGTGGGCTTATCGGAAAGCGTTTATCGTCAATACCTTATCGTGTTAGCAGATAAATTAATCGAGAGTTCTCGGCTCCAAAGTCCTTTTCAGGAACAACCGTTTCCTTCCAACCACAACCACTTATTTCGTGTAAGGATTCACGAACTCCACTGCAGAAGTCCGATTGGTTTATTGTTACCCCTCATAATTTCACAGGTTCTAGCGGGCACATTCAAATATCCATTATGGTGCCCCTCCTGTTCCTGGTCAACCTTAACCTCTCCACTCCCCTCTGATCTTCGTTGGGGTATATTCCTAAGGTTCTGTCCTAGAAGCCTTTGAATTTCTTAATCGCCGGTATCTGCCCCCGTGCTTTGCACGTAAATCCACTAAACACAAGATAAACATTTATTCTTTTTACCACGCTTCCAACGCTCTCTTCCCATCATAAAATATCATAAACCTTATGAAGAGACGCTAGAAATATATTCATTTCACCGTTCCTAGCCTGCCGAAGGCAAGTATGCTGTTTTGACATGAGCAGATTTGAAAGAGGGGTTCCTTGCTTTGAACACTTCCATCCGTCTTTTGGAGGCGTATTTCGAATGGCACGAGTGTCCGTGTGAGCTTGTCAAAAAAGCTATTGTGAACCCATTGTATGACCATGTGTTTGAGGAAAAAAATCTGGTGCGTTGTGAGCTGATTTGTAATATCCTAGTATACCCGGGGTTTTCAGGAGCATTCGCGTAGGATGAAGGGGTATGAAAGTTCAAAGGTTTCATCGAAAAATAAATTCGACTTACGTGCTGCGATTATATAGTGACGCTATTATTGATTTGAAAGTTTGCAAATAACTTATCTTGATGCAAGAAAATCTTGAAAACAAAGAACAAACATTGCGGTTTCAACGTATAAACTCTGCATGAACAACCGCATGTGCATATATACGATAAGTGGACTTGAAAGTAATTTCATTCGAAATCATAATTCAACAAGAATGGATTGTCTATAGTCTCTCAGTTCATCTGAACAAATGAGCACCCAAAGCTCAGTATCCTGTGGCAGAGCCAAACATAATATATACAAGAAAGCAAGATAAGAACTTAACTCCAATAACAGACCCTTGGTATAAAACATTTGATCATAACACGTTCCCAGACGCCTCCCGTATATAAGCACTTTTTTTCTTCCCTCTAATTCATCCCATTGGCCCTGTTTCTCTCCATAAACTCGTCATGATCGTGCACCACAACCTGCGGTATCGGCAAACCCAACGTGCTGCTCCTGCTCCTTGTCGAGAATGTAGATATTGAAGCTTGCCTTGGACTAGCAATCATTCTTTCGACAATATATGGATCTGAAAAACTTCTTCGTGTTTGTTTGTACGAGTCGAATCTGGTATCTCTTGTATGATTGTAACTCAGTCGGCGGGGTCGTCCGGTAGTGTGGTCGTTTGCTTCTAGATCGGTGGTTTCTTCTATGTTGGTCAAGGATTTGAATGCTTGGGGGAAGGCATCAGGAAAGGATTCGGTGGTGGAGTCGAAGCTGTTGTGTTTGAGGTTGACTGGTTCATATTGCGCAGCTTTATGGTTGCGGTGTAGGATTAGGGAGCCATGTGCTAGAGGGATATAGAAGGCGAGTCTGTGAAGGTGATGTTAGTGAGAGCTCCAATCGTATACCAAGGAAAAAGTCAAAATAGACATACAACAATACAATATCAACAACCAAGCTAATGACACTCGGCATCGTCCTCTTAACAACACCGAAAGCGTTCCACAAGCTCACGACGAACAAGGCTGTCCAGCTTGCACATTTGAATATGTTCATCAAGAGGAAAACAGTGGGCTTCAACCTGTGTCTGAACATAAGGACTATCTCTGTGATAGTGAGGATGATACACAGGCCAATGAACACAATGTAGACCCATCCAATGCTAGATTTTGTCAATACTCATGCCCAAAATCAAGCTATAAGATAGATATGCTTACCTTAGAGCTATCCGAATATCGTTGTCATCACTGTCATCATCGAAATCATTACTCATGATTTGAGAAATAGCCACGGCAACTATTCCAAACGTAAATCCGGGAAATATGATTTGAACAATCCAACAAGGTATCAGGATCAGTCTCCGCCAAGGGGCATAAGGATGTTGGCTCGTCATGGTGTGCAAAAAATGGTTTAACTACACTTCAAGATAAGGTTTAATATATGGAGCTTCTGAAGAACACCTCGAAAGTAACAAATAGAGAAAGCTCTCTATATATATAAGGGATCAACAATGAAGAGACATTGAAGCAAAAGAAAGAGAACAACGGCTGTGTATAACAAGCCTCGCATCCCAAACAATACCTATTTAAGCTGTAACCAATCAATAGCTCTATAGTTGCACGACGTATCCATTCTTCGAACCTTTCTCCAGTAACCCCATTCAAAACCATGTCGTGCCGCATCAATACTTGACCATTTGCTCTTCACTCACTGAGACAACGCATCAGCAAACTGATGAATCATATCCAACTCAGCCTCAGCCCATCAAACTTTAATAGGCCAGCCCAGCGATCAAATGACTAGCGTTCTATGTAAAGAAAAGGCTCCCACTGCTCCCTATACAAATTATGACTAAATAAGTTGTGGAGCTGCAGTATTTGGGACAGCTTTGCTTCCACAATTGACGTGAAAAAAATATTCGATGGTGGACGGGATCCCACAGCCCTGAAGAGAAGCTTAATCTTAATTTAGACAGGGCATTTAGGCATGTACAACACCCCATTAACAGCATCAGCGCTCTCACCTTGGCGCTTCCCCGCCTTTAATCCACGCGATGAAGGATTCAACTCCTGGTTGTTCCCACCGCAGGAAAAGACGGTATGGCATAATGTGATTGACTGATATTTCTCGAAGCCATTCTCGAAGCTCAATAAATTTCGTGTCTTGCGTGTGTTTCAGGATTGTTCCCTGCAGCGAGCTACAAACTGACAGCTAGACTCTTCGTTAGGCTGACTTTTTGCCGAGTTTTCGACGTCGATTGATTGGTCTATACATCACGTGAAATATATGCAGCTATTTCTGCGGCTGCCCGGACGTAAATGGTGCCACTAATCAAAGAGTTGCGTGCAGCTCTATCGTGTAAATGGCCTATAGTAATTAGATATGCAAGTAAGAAGAAAACATAGTGCTGGCGTCAGATCACCACAAGTCAAGCTTCTTTATTTTTAGCATCACTTTCCAGTGGCCGAACAACAGCCGCCACGCATCTGATGCGGCTCAGCTGTATATCTTCATAACTCCTCCATTTGTTTATATGATTCTTTGAGACCTGAGTGGAGAAATCATTAATTTAATAGCTGCCTAGAAGAGTTCATCCACTCTACGACGTAGACGTAATTTTATCATTTGATTGTGCTTTTCGGTATATGACGTCCATTTCGAATGTTTTTATGCTGGCTAAATTATTGTAAGATTACCACGTCCCTCTCGAACAATAACTATCCTTCAAAACCTCAAATTCAACCCATCGCCACTACTACATGGTTCTAATTCTAGTTGCCCAGAACATCTGAGAATTTCTCATCCGCTGAGCCGACTAAACGCACACCATCTCTTGGATGATGTTGTGACCGCCAAATCAACCTGCTACCGCTGCACTCAGCCTCCTAAGATCTCCACCCCACCCCACTTCCTCTTCGCCCAGAAGCCTTTCCGATCGATCCTCAAAAATCCTTCGAGAATTCTATTCTACGGCCTATTCGGGATCTGACTTTACCGTCTCCGACGCACTGGATTGGGTATGTTTACTGGGGGTTCTATATCCGAGTACTCGGGCCAAGCCTTGAACTACCTGAGCATTTTCTAGGCATCAAAATTATTGAGCCTCTGCAGGCACTTCGACTTATTAACGATTCACCCGCTTTTTCGAAAAAGAAAGAAATTCAATATTTCCACTAGTCGGTTATCAGATTCTTTCACGATCCCCACCTAAAGAGATAGTCATGTCATGATATTAATGGTTTATTGGTTGTGGCGTTTAGAGGAACCTTGAAGAGCAGGCAGTCCCAAGAATCATCTACTTGTCAAGTCTCTCCATTATATTCTAATATCTATATACATTACCATATACAGACTGCGACACTTCGATTCATAGATCTTTGTTTTTCTTCTGACCGACTCCCACTTAAAGGAACCTTCCCCGATATTAGCTCGAATTATTTAACTAAGGCTTTCTGTCTGGGAACCCCAAGTCAACACCGAATGCCGGGAATACATATCGCATGAGTTTTCCATTCTTCGTCAAGTCATCCGAGTAATCATTTAAGAGCTTCATGTCCGCATCGTCCAATTTTACGATGTTCATGTTTGCCTTTATTCTATCAAGAGTGACGGACTTGGCGAGGACCGAGCTTCCCCGAGCAACTATTGTTTATTAGCATGACTTACAACGGCAGTCGCATATTCAAGAAGGTCTTACCATGGTAGCTAAGCAATATTGAAGCTGGTAATACATCTCTCTTCTTCGCAACCTCAACAATTGGGGCAGCGGTGAACAATGGACTACCAGTGCTTCCAAGAGGACTGTAAGCTGTGATGTGGATTCCCTTTGACTTGCACAAATCGTAAATTTCTTGCTGAGGCAATGAAGGATGGTTTTCGATTTGGTTGACGGCTGGGGTAATAGTAGCCTTCGAGAACAACTCTTCCAAGTTCTTTACACTGTAGTTGGAAACTCCGATAGCCTTTGTCTTACCGGTCTTGGAGACTTTCTCGAGTTCTTGCCATGTTTGGGTGTGGGACCATTCCGTTTGAAGATCGCGGGAGCCATCGGGATGTTTGGGGAACAATTCGTGGTTTCCTAGTTGAGATGTTAGACATTATTACGCGATGAAAATGAAGGGGTAATGGGGTAAGTGAAACAAATCTACCTACCATTTGGGTTCATAGGAACTGGCCAATGCATCAAATATAAATCGACATAATCCAATCCCAACCTCTTCAAACTCTTATCAAGAGCCTCTTCGACTCGCGTATGATATGTACACCATAATTTGGTGGTGATGAAGATATCCTCTCTCTTAACTCCGGATGCGAAAGCTTCTTTGAGTCCTTGTCCTACTTCTTCTTCGTTTCCGTAGACATATGCTGCACGAGTTTGTTAGCTAGTATCACGCATATCCCCACATTTACGAAAGTAGAAGGTAAAGAGCAGAAGGCAAATAGAGGGAGGTCATACCGCAATCGATATGTTTGTATCCAATTGACAGTGCGTAAGAAACGGCTTTCGCGACTGCGCCCGGCTCAGATTGCCAGGTACCAAGTCCTAATGCCGGAATCTCAGCACCGGTATTGAGCTTGAATCTTGTATCCGCCATTGTGTTCTTATTTGAATATGTTTGTTGGTCTGTTGTCGGTAATATTCGATTAATCGAAATTAAAACGAAGGGACAAGCAGACTTTAATAAGACGTGGCTTCTTAAACGTGGGGGAGGGGGGATTTTAGTACCTGGCTCGCGATCCGGAGAAAGAACCGGGTATCAAATCCGTAGAAGTAGAAGGAAATCTAGAGATGATATTTTCAAAATGTAAGGTAAATATTTCCTGTATTTCAATTCTTTTGAAATCACATAGATCAGATAATCTTTATGATGACTTATTGATATTCCAGAATTTACAGAGAAATAATGTTATCTTGTTTTGATATCAATTTTTGATTGAGGTATAGAATTTGGACGTCCGGCTTTTTCTCCGGGTCGCGAGCCTGGATAGCAAGATCCCGAGCTATTACATCTCAAGGTGGAGGAATGATGAAATATCTCTCGACCCCACCATGTAACCCCCGCCAACCCCACTTCTGTGGAAGACTACTGATAGATCGGCAGTATGAAGGATGAAGATCTTAAGAGCAGCGACGCTTGCACGCTTGCACGCTGGCTCAAGTTGTATGAATTTACATTTCATGAATGTTTTCTCTTCACTCTTTGCTTGTTCTTGTCCAGAACTTGGGCCCGTTCCAGGACCGTTACTTTGCCTTGGTAGCCGAGATCGAGTTGCTCTCTGGTCTAGATGTGTCGCTCTCATATCTGTTACACATTCGAGTCATCAAGTAGTTTTCAATTTGTTCTCGGGATTTTTTCAAGGACGCGCCGTCACTTCGTCTGATGTGCTTCTGTGGCCAAATACCATGCCACGCATGAATTTGATCGCGATGTGACGACTATACCTCGAAGCCACCATCTCTAAGGGCGTTTGATCACTCACTCAATTCTTGAAGTCGATTGATACATGGATTTGTTATTGAAAATTAGATTTGAGTGCACGCTGTTTCCCTACATATTTGGTCGGAATAGTCTTTTGTTACGCTCTTGTCCACCAGATAAGACCAGAATGGAGCATCGCTGCTAAATTTTCATAAATTTTGGGAGGTTTTGCATATCCAAATTAGTCTAATCTAGATATCAAGTGAATAGCCATAATTCCCCAGGTAATACTTAGATACCTAGCTAGATCATTTCAAAGTTTCGAAGAACTGATCCTCAGAATTCCCACATCACTCAAACAGAATGAACAACAACAACAACACCATCCATCACCAATGCTGCGGAGGAACTAGCGTATCTCTCTTTCCATGGCTGCAACATAGCTCAAGAACAAGACCTTCTTTATCTTACATTCCCAATGATAGATACTTCTTTAATTAATACCAAACACATCTGTCGGGACATCGATCATGTGATCAAAGAGGGCACTGTATTAGCTAGCGTCGCGCTAGCGCTACCCTATATAAAGTACTAGCTTCCCATAGATAATAAT
>PQXL01000518.1:0-25769 GCA_004916875.1 Botrytis galanthina
GCTTAAATTAACTAGAGCTTCTATTATATATATAATAATAATTATTCTTATTATTATAAGCGTAACCTTTAAGAATTATCAATCAATCGTAGCACACAAGTCATTCGCAAAGTGAGAAAGACACTGCCGACAGAACAAGTTTCTAGTACATACTTTTAGTGAATCAAAACTATTGTTCTCCGGGGGCTAAAACTTTGGTTTCTCACCATAAATAGCCAACAAGCCGTGAACTATCACAGTATTATCAAACCTGCACAATCATCCTGGAACATCACGAGGATTCCTCCAAGAAGAATATGAGTTGCGGTGATGGTCTCGAAGAACTCAGAACTTGCATCTCACATCTTACTAGAACGGGGTTTATGGTTGAACTGTAAAATTCGTCAGTCATTGTTGTCGCTGATCTATTTTATTGTCACAAGAAGACGCATATTGAGGAATCATTCACAACATGTGACTCAATTAAGAGGGAATACCTAGTACAAGTTAGGCATCAGTTGATAAGGTGTGAAATATCTGGCAGGGAATCCTGTGAATTTATAGTGAGCAGTGAAACAGTTTGATAGACCCAACGGCTCTCGAAATACTCCTTTATATACCTATGCGAAGTATGGGTAAACAAACTTCTGTGTTCCAACCAATCGAGTGGCTCACAGTGTGCACTCTCAAATTCAGGTTAAACCTTGGAAGTCTTGTATTAATCGTGTGTATAATGATGGCTGACGATAGCACTAACAATTTCTAGACACATTTTGAATTGCCTCCAACAGTAAGAGTATCACGTCGTGCCATCGCAACTTGGACTGATTATTGAGAAGCACAATCTTAACAAGTTAATCAAGAACGACATATCGAAAGCTTCCTATCCAACTATTGAGTTTTACTGTCAGAATACCTCTCTCTATCATCAAAGGTTTCTTCCCATTTATATAATTTCTTATAATCTTCAAAATCGCCCTAGATCACAGAGCCATCAGAGATTTGTGAAATCAGCACCTGGAACCCCGCGGGCAGAACTCAAATCAGATTACACTCGTCCAGAGAAGCTTCGACGTAAAGTTGAGTGAACAACGACAGCAAAACCACTGAACCGATTATTGTCAAAAACAGAAAATCCTATGGTTTTGCTCCAATATCTATCACTATTCTGAGTGTCTTATAACTTTCAACTATAGAATATCTCTTTGGGAACAAGCCGGCTTATTCTTGAAGCCATCGATTCGCAATCAAATCACCCATTTCCGGCTAGCCATTGTTGTTTGTCGAGTATACCTTCCATCAATTTGGATTTCCTCAGTGATATTTATAATACTCAAAAGTGTTACTTTTCTCGTAACTACATATGCTGTCATGTGATAGAAAATTCTTCCCAAATCAAAGTTTTGGTTGGTATCTCCTTAGTAGCTTCGAGATTGAGCTATATAAATCTCATTTCTGTGGAAAACTGCGATTACGAAATGCACCGACTGAAGAGAGCAGATGAAAGTATCAAAGGGTGGAATTCTGATTTCTATCAGCCTCGCAAGCTCAATTTGCACGGCGTTTTTCGAAGACGCATACATCAAAACGAGTATATTAGCACCCAATTAACGCTACCGATACATATCTGACAACAACATATGAGCTATAATAGTGATATTCCTGAGTTAGTTGTTTACCACTATCCAGTACCCTTTTATGGTGCGAGCTTCGACAGACGCTGTCTCTTGCCGATTTGCTAAATTTTGCTATCAAGAAATCGCAACAGTTGTAACTTGCAAGTAGTATTTCACTGTCGAATTATGTTCCACCCACTAATAGTATTATCTATAGATCAGAACTTTCCCTAGAGAACCTTCCATCAATCTCCAAGCAAAAGCCCCCACGATTTACGCAAGGTACCTAGCATATATTTTCCAAAAGTCTCGTGAGAGCCTTCCTGCGCGCGATAGAAATGTGGTTGATCACTCTGTCTGGGAAGACATCTTACCCCAAAAGCTATCAAATTTATATTCCATGATTTTATTCAATACATGAGATGAAACTATTCAACTTTTTCATGGTACCACAGTTTTTCATATATAAAAATGGACTGTAGACTGACTACACAGCACTTCATACTACAGAAATCTTATCCAATTTAGGATCGTTGCTACGCAATGATAGTACTTGAGATCAACTGACGTCTTGATAATCTGTGAGAATCGATTCTTTCGATACATGGTTATTTTGTGGAATGAAAAGACTCTGATAGTATCAATTTGTATAAGCGTGACAGCAATCAATTTTCAGTGCCAACGAATAAGACCTTGATGATTGATATACGATCATCTAGTTTTTTAATCATGGTTATAATGTCATCCAGATTATGCATAACAGAATCGCTCCATGTCAAAGTCAAATTTACATAGTTATGGACATGCCAATTTGTGCCAGAGATCATTGGTGGGATCGCCTGTCTCTAAACTGATATCATTGGGAAAGAAATTATCTTCTGGAAGACGTGGAAAGGTTCATATACCCACAAAGAAGCTTTGGAGTCAGGATTTTTGGGTACAATATGGAGAAGTGAATAGTCACTGGTAGCAACAGTATTAAAAGTTCTTATTTGGATATGATGCTCTTGAATAAGGAATCGATGAATAATCCTCGCCATCTGGAGATGAATGAGTCTTATGTTAAAGTGGTATATTACACTGTAAGATTGCCAAAAGTCACGGACTGACACGTGAGATACTGAAATAGCCTGATATCAAGCTCCGCGCAACAATGAAGGAAGGTACCAACCCAGTCCCGTACGAGCACAACAGTATTGTTTTGCTTCTGCGCCGCCAATATGACACAGATTATCTCTTCGTCAACTTTCATTTCCAATACATAGTAGATCTTCATGATTTTCTCTCAAAGTAAGCTTCTTACCAAGCACACAAATTTACTTTCCGATCCATTTGAAGGTCTCACCATAGTCACACACTAGCGTACTTTCCCAAAGTTTATTTTTGGCACTTACGATCTCCTGGCTCCTGCTCAAACTAAAAGTTTGCGCTCGCTGTTCTATTGGTCCTAGAATCTTGATTACGTCAATTTCGAGATCGATCAGATGTGCAACAAAATGCAACGGAAGGTCCAGATTGGGTTCTGGATTGTTCCGGAGTCACTCCTAGAAGTGAATGTATTGACTCTAGAAAATTCTATGGCCCAAGCTTTAAGGTTACTTTTAAGCTCGTGTTTATTGCTAGTATATTGATGATCATTCACTTGCGTGTGTTGCCAAGATAGGATACAGTCATTGTAGCAATAGAGCGATATGATCATAAACTTACTCATCAGATTCAAAGGTGGTAGCCTTACACTTGTATTGAGATTGCGCTCGAAGTCTCATTACCGCTTTCATTGCGAGTACATCAAGTTGAACAAACGTGTCGAAAGGTGAGGTTGGTGGTCTAGTTCGAATACAGGTCTAACTTTCGTCTCTTTCAACTTATGGTTATATTTGTAGCTTGATGCTATTGTCGCAAGTGGCTTCCCTATTTTACTAACATGTTGTAACTATCAGCCACCAGAGTTTTGTTGGATGGGTTCTATCAAACGTGAAAGTATGCAGTGAATGCTGAGCCCTACCAGTTTTTTGCTGGTGACGTAGTGAATAAGCTAAGAATATTCGTCCCACTCTCCCACGTTTCTTCGTCCGCTATAGAAGCTAAGCCCCAATAAGCCTTCGAGACCTGAGTTTGCGCTCAAGAATCTATTGGCTCCTTGATAGCATCTCTCTTTGCGCTCGAGAGTCCATTGGCTCTTTCTCCTTGCTTACGTCAAATTCGAGAGTGGATCAAATTTGTAGATATGCAACAAAACTATTCCCAGAAGCCGGACTTCAGACGATTCACTCTAGTGAATGCGATAGCTAAATATATCTAGCCACTCACAGTATCAGCAACGCAATGAGATCCGCCCAAGCGTGGAACCTTCCCGCTATATCTCTGTCGATCATCCGCCTTAAGGTAGGGCTGATCGATCCTGTTTGCGCTTGTAAATCTATTGGCTCTGCAGATGACTTCTTCTTTGCGCTCTTGATTCTACTGGTTCATTCAGCTTGCTTACGTCAAATTCGAGAATGGGTCAAATTTTATAGATGTGCAACAAAATCTCGGTTCGAGTTTCAGACTCTGGCTGTGGTGAATTCGGATGGTCGACTATTCACTTTCATTTTTAGTCTCAGCCATTTTTTTCGCTCACTCAAAATTATTGATCTCAGATCCATGGATGATAACCTTGAACTCTCATACAAAAAAATTTGTGTAAGATCCTCGCACATCGGTTTCAGCCACTTTTCTATTACCAAACAATACCTACTCTGTGACCTCGAAGGTGATACACTAGATTCTGCTCTACCTCTTTCCTTTCCCAAACTTTGCTGCTTCTTATCTTTAAACCATACTTTATAGATTTATATTACCGACGAAAGAGATTCCATATATCCACTGGAAATCTAGCATATCTGAAATCAAAATGAAGAATCAAAAAATAATACTCTCGATACGACGTCATGACTACCAAAACCACCAACACCACTTGCAAGTCTTCCTCACCATTAAAGTAATTATCTCTCATCACTTTCAACCGACAAGCTTATCTTCAATCACTGATATCTGTCTAGAGATCCCGAGCTTCGGAACGTGGTAGTTGTCTGTCCATCAATCATATTTCCAACCTCCCAGTACCAGCAAACCACCAAATCCACTCACGATGTAGTGCAACAAAACAGTCCAAATTTCAACACCAGATAATCCTCTTTTTCTCTACACCATCATCTAGCGCTTTCAATGCGCTCCATAGCGCATCTACTCTCAAATCTAAACTCCAACGGAAAGTGTGTTTTTTTCAGCTTCCAACCGTCGACCAATGAGAACGCGAGCGCATTTTTTCCGACGTGCAACAATACGTTTGGGACCGTGATGTCACGTGAGATTATTCACTACCCTGATGCTTGCACATTACTACACTTCTTACATGTACTTTGGAAGGAAAATTAATACGGTCGAGTCATCGTGGAGTATCCATCGGTAAGATAATTATTTGGTCTGTATAAGTTGGATGATTCGTACTACAGTGACGATTTTTCTGCGTTGGGAATGTCTTGGAATGTTGATCGCTAATATAAGGAGTAACGTCTACCCTATTGTTTATTACATAATGTACCTATTCTCTAGAGTGATCCTTCACATGATACTTGATCGAACATCTGAGAGAGTGAAGATAGTTGCGCTGATGATGCAAACAAGATCTGACAAGAAATGAAGGGATGGAGCTTGAAATATGAAGTTGGGGCGAATTGAGATGTCAAGAGTGAGAGGTATATATGAGAATGGAAATTTTCTATGTGAGTTCTGCTATCATCTTCTTCTGTTTAGATATATAATTCCCATGAATTTTTAAGTTGCTTCAAAGTGAACCGCGAGTGACCCCCGTCTCTCCTCGATGGAAGGAGAAAATCTTCGGGCTCTCAGGTGATATTAAAGAGATGATAATGAGATACTGGGACTTATAATCTCGGTTTGTAGTTTGAGATACCGCCGTGGTGTAATCTTGTTCGAACATACTCTCTATTTTTTAAGTAACGACTTAAGGAAGAACGTAGGAGAATGGGGAATGAATAAGTATAAGACCTTTAAGTATATTTTCTAGTATAGATGCGTCAATTTTAACTTTCTCCGAAACAAAGTAAGCGAGATTTCTTCAGCGCGACGCAACATTAGCCGGAGTCGGTGGATACCAAAAATTCAAATTTGATGGCGCGGAGTCCTTAGAAGAGCTATACCGAAATTATGAGAATACTAATCTCGGGTTTCCGAGGAAGAAGAAAACTCGATAAAAGAAACTTAGGGTGCGTTCGGATCGATTTATTTTGGCTTATTTCACTTATTAGACCTCATTTATTTATCAAATAATGCTTACTAAGCTCAAATAAGAGGTTTACCGAATGCTTGAGGTTGTGAAATAAATTATTAGAAATTATTTGATTTGTAATATTCCTAATAAATTAAAATGATAAATGCTTTCAAGATTAGAACACAATCCTCATACAATAGCCGTAAAGCAGCTTTTTGGAGTTTTACAAGTAATATCTTTAACAAATCTTCATTATTATCTACCCCTATCACTTTTCAACATTACCCAAATATATTCAATATTAACTCAAATATATTACCCTCAATACTCTTGCCATTTTAATAATAATATAAATTTCTCCAAATAAATAAGAAAACGAATCGAATGCACCCTTAAGGGTATCTAATAGTTTATTTAATAAGTGCTCATTATCGTAGGAATATAGGCTCTCTATCTTATTATTTGATATCCACTTTTGAGCATTCCCTATAGTAGCAAAGTTAATATCTTAGGACGAAAAGAAATTCGATGTAAATCCGTATACAAATTTCTATTTCATATATTGTACTGTTAATATTTTATTTATTATTAATAATATATGTTTGAAAGATATTAGCTAAAAGTTTAAAGAAGGATTTTTTCATCTTACTTTCACTTTATTCTTTAATTAAAAACTTTATTATCATACTACATGATACAGAATATACTATGTAAACAACAATATTGAATAATTCTAGTACATATATATATATTCATATTGTATTGATTATCAATCGAATTTAATACAAATAGACTCTTTTGTATAAAAATAATTAAGACTTATAGTTTTTCAAATTTGAGAAATTCACTAAATTCCTTCAAAACCAATATTTTCATCTAATATATGGATAAAATTAACCCGATTAATACTTTAAAATCTATCCGTTTAATATATGATTGAATATTGAAGATTCTATTATAATTGATGAAGCGATCACTTCGTTAACCACGGATTCTGCTACCACAAGGGTGGGAATACTTTCGTTAGCGCCAAAAGTACCATTATGCCGTATCTCGAAATCTCTTTTACAAACGTAACCTCAATTGGAGTTAAAACAACAACGGCATATACCCCTTCAGCGTCTATTAACAACCCATCTGCAACAACATTGCAAGACTTTACCTGGAGGACTCCATTCTTCTCGAAGATTCTCTAGATTAATACAGGTATACACATTATGGCTACTACTTCAAGTTCTATTGTCATCATCGATCCCGATGGGGATCTGGTACTTCTTCTAGGGCCGGTGCCACTTTCAAAATCGGATGCATCCACTTCAAACCCCCGCATCGACGTTTTTAATCCAAACATCCTCAGTCCAAAAGCAGCCAACAACCCTGACGAAAGGCAAAATGAATGTACTCAACTGTTCAGGTCTGAAATACTGGTCTCCTCAAAGCATATGTCGTTTGCTTCACCAGTCTTCAAGGCTATGTTGACGGGAGAATTCAGAGAGGCTGTTGAACTTAGAGAGAAAGGTAGAACCGAGATACCACTTCCAGATGATGATGCAGATGCCATGATCATGTTGGTCAAGGTTATACATGGCCGCTTAACATCAGTCTCGAAATATCCCGATTTAATTTTGCTTACCAAAATCGCCATCTTGGTGGACAAATATCAATGCCATGAGTCGATCGAGTTTGCAGTGAATGTTTGGGCCGCCAATCATCGTCTACGTCCATGGGGCCAGCGCTGGTACAATACTGCTTGCCGGATATGTGTGGCATGGGTATTTAGACTAGATGGTGATTTCAGAGAAGCGACGGAGGATGTCATCAGACAAAGTGATGTGGGCCTTGAAGCAATATTGAAGGAGAACGGTCTGGCTTTGCCAATCCCGGAAAGGATTATCAGTAAGATTTCAAATCAGATGAAACTTCTAGATCGCTAACACGTTTTAAAGATAAGATAGATGAAAGCCGTGAGAATGCCGTAAGCCAACTCATCGAAGTTCTCAAGGATACAATATCTAGGTACCAAGGTCGAACTTTGATATGTCCCAGCCACAGTTTGGGACGTGTCTTGAACTCTCACCGAAGAACCTGCGATGCAACGGTTCTTGGAAGTCTCATAAAATCTGCCTCAAAGATGGGACTATTTCCGTTTCCAGAAGCTCCATTCAATAATCCGCTGCAGTATGGCATAGTCAAGCGCAGCATCGCATCACTCAGCCCCCAGACTGCCTGTAATGTAGTTGTGCAAGACGAATCACTACACCACGATATCCTGGAAACGATTCAACAATCTATTGAGTCCATAGATGAAAATATAGATGGATTGAGTTTGGCAGATTGCGAGTAGGATTCTCACGTGTGCTCACTAGCTTTTTTCATACTTTCTCCGATCCTGTCGATAGATATCTTCCACAGCAATATGGCCCTGGGAGGTGTATGAGGACGATTCTCGCATGTAATACAATCCCGAGCTTGAGTTTGTCCTTTTCTGTTCATTGACTGCGGTCGTTTCATCATAGCGTAATCTAGGACACCGATTTCTATTTCAGATCTGCAATCCCGCTTTCGCCTAGAGGAGATTTCGAAAATACTGCATTGATTGATGAGGGGCCTATTGTCTACATACGTGTAGGATATGAGAAAAAAAAAGATAGGTAAATATCCTAGTCATGAAACAACAAACTGTTCATGTCCCGTTCTCGAATGAAGAAATCCTCAGTGTTATACAGAATTGAAGGCCGGGCTAAGCCTACCCCAATAATATCAATAACATGAATCTCATCTACTGTACATCTTTCTGGTATGTGAATATACGTATGTTGTACTTATGTTGTCGTTAGAATGACCACGTTTTTGACTCGCCAGAGGCACTATTTCACAGCTCCAAGCTTTCATTGATTAGTAATTTGATTATACTCCTTTCTAAATTATTGATTCACTCACTCTAGGACTACTAGGTAAAATAGGATCTTATTTTTATACGCTAACCAAAGCTAGCTAAGTACACGGGTGTATACAGCTCGCTAAGCCCATCGCACATACCTGCTATCTCTAGCCCTCAAGCATCTCCTGTCAAACTTATACTTCAACAAACACTTCCAAAAATCACCAACATACTGAGCGATTTGTCCGCAAAGTTCGAGATTCGTACTCTACTTTTATTAAATCATAATGAAGGCCCTCATTCTACTACTCAAGTTTTCCTGATTTCACAGAACACTTTCTGCGAATCTAAGGCGTCTCCTCTTTTTTAACACACCATAAAATCAGGAAGAAGAATACGCCGTGGTATTTCAACCAGCTAGTGAGTGCCGTTACGCACGGACCATAGACCTCATCCTGCTGTTTCCCCCCACCAGAATCTCCAAAAGAGTGAGAATTATTGCTGATCTATCTTCTAGAGCTGGTTCTGATTACGCCATCTTCCCTCAACTTTGCAACAAGTCAAAGTAATACTTACACAGTCACTATACTGCCTACCTTAATTTGTCATATTCGATTATTACCTGTCAGATTTGAATTGATTACGGCACAATGGCATTATCTTCAAGCGCAAACATCATTGTCGACCCAGATGGTGATCTGATCCTTCTCTTGAATCCAACCATACCAAAATCCTCAAAATCGGACGGTTCTCCTCCAACAAACCCCGAGGCTAGTAAAACCACAAATGATGATTTGTCCACGGAATTACAGATGATATGTTCCCTTGAAAATAAAAAATCAGAGACCTCGCTGCACCAGCCAACCCCGTTTTACAGCGACCATATACTGGTGTCTTCGAAGCATATGTCTCTAGCCTCTCCAGTATTCAAAGCAATGCTATAGGGCAATTTTAGAGAAGCTATTACGCTAAAAACAGCGGGAAAACTTGAGCTTCCACTTCCGGACGACGATCCCGCTGCCATGAAAATATTGATAAATATCATCCATGGCCGGATAAGCATGGTTCCATTGAAGATCGAATTGAATTCGTTCTCTCAAATGGCTGTTCTAGTTGATAAATATCAGTGTCGGGAAGTTGTACAGCTTTTACCTCCTGTATGGAAAAATGGATTGTCGCATACCCTCTCTGAAGGAAGATGGGTCAACATTGTCCAATGGGTATGCATAGCTTGGCAGTTCGAGCTTGAAGACGAATTTCGCATAGCTACGCAAATAATACGAGAGAAGAGTAATTGGACTATGGAAGGTTTGATAGGTCGCATCAAATACGACCTGCCGATACCGAATTACGTAGTCGGTAAGTTTTCCGTGGCGCTGAGAACGAAATTGGGCATATCATTAACATTCCCAGATAAAATCGAGTCATGTCGGCTTGAAGGAATTAGAAAGCTCTGCAAGATTGTCCAAGATACCATAACTGAATATCAAAGCTCAAGTTGTTTTTGTAGTGCTGCCAATATTCCGTGGGTTATCGACAATTCTTACGAACACCATGGGATTGCCAATGATCTCCCTTCTTATAGAAACGATTGCGATTCGATGGTGCTTGGATCTCTCATCAAGAGTGCTGTGAGTAACGGATTGTATCCACTCCCGGAAGAACCATACACTTCATGGTCACTATATTCACTTACTGCGAAAGTCAAGCTCCTCAAGGCTGATTCGCTTTGCTTCAAGCTCACGCAGAGAGAGCTCGAAGATCACAACATTACAGAAAACATCAGAGAATCTATCAAAGATGTTTACAAGTCGAGATTGACTCTAGCGGCATGCAAGGAGCTGGCCTTTTGTTAGCCAGCTAATTCTAAAACTTCCAAATAAACGCTTAAAGTTCATAATATCATGAAGCGGGGCTTATCTCTATTCTCTCCATGGCCAGCTTATTCATATCATAACTCCTTCCGTCTTGGCTCAATTTCATTCAACATAGCTTCTACTGATATTCGAACACCATTTCAGTTGTCGAACGCTATGGTGTTTGGAAAAGATAACGTCTAGGAGGGCATGGTTTATTCATGAACATGACATCATCATATTGGCATGTCTCAATGGTGAGTTAGTATAGATAGCATCTAACAAATCAGCTGCCCCTCGGCTTGATGTTGCACTTCAAAATCCGTTGGCAACGAGATTTCATTTTGATTACTTTTGTATGCACTCGTCGCAGCTCTGACATATGTTGTGACCGGTAAAATGCACGCTTGAGCCAAATCAGTATATAAATTTACATCCACATCAAGAAATCCGCTCTATAGCCGTTACAAAAAGTAATCGGAAAAAATTGCAAAAAGTCAAAAAGTTCACAAGTAAAGTGATGTCATCAGATGTGATTGCAATCTTCTAACAAAAGCTGTGTCATCAAGATAGGAAATATCATCAGGGTGTCGAAATTCAAAAGTGTGCAAGTACGAGATAGTCATTCTCGATGCATTCTAGAACAAGCAAGCTCTGGTTCTGGGAACATGGCCATATTCAGTGGGCACCTTTCAACTGGTAGCTAGCACAGGAACTTCAATGAAATCAGAAATATCAGATAGCGAAACATTTCTCGATAGTGTTGAACTATTCGAGAATGATTGCAAACCTGCTTAATATATCTACCAATGCATCGAGTCTACTTATCAAGATGTTCGTGATATCTCACGATCTCATAACGACAGATTCCCAAAACGCTCTGAGAGTAGGAGATACTTCTGTGGATAGAATGCTTGACAATTATGCTGTTACCTATTTGATAACACTTCACAGACTGCACCGACCAAATTTATTGACCTTGACCATGGCCCTTTCGCTTTCGATTATGTGTAACCACAAGGACAATTATAGTGGGCTAGTGCACAGCCCTAAAGCATTCTTGAGGGGCAACACTGATGCTTACTTTGATAACGGAAGATCTAGAAGCCTTTAGATCGAGTCGATAGGCATCAAGCGGGAGAGCAAAAATGATATCCTTACAAGGCAACACCCATAGTAATATTTGCGGAAACGCCTTGCATAGAACCAGATAAATTCCCCGAGACCGATGATATAAAGCTTACTATTTCTCCAGCAATCTTACTTTAGATGACGCATTGCTTCTAGAACGCATCAGCCAACCTACATATCCACGATGACCAATTTCATTATGAATCCCAGTAGTATATCAGCCCAAGTGGTGTCAGACCAATCAGCTTTGCTAGGTCACACAGTAAAGGAACCTTTCGAGAGAAGCACTTCATCCTTGAACATATGAACTGGGGTGAATATGGCAACAAATGCAGGGCTAGAAATGTCTCTCTTTTGACGTCTACCTGCTGAGTTTACGACGATCATCTTTTATTTCCCCTCATACGATATATGTAAATTACTGGACGAGTACGTGGTGACCTAGCATCAACACTTACAGCTATAAGATATATGGTGGAACTATTGCTATCCATTCAATATTATAGTAGCAATGGCTGGTGCAGCAAGTCAATGCGGGAAACACTTAAGCCCCTTCGTATAGTCAGGCGCCCAATCCGCAACTATAGAGCCCCAACACATATATATGAGCTGGCAATACCACAATACCAACGATATATTCTTCAAAGTAACGCCAGCATGTAGATCTACAACCAATAACTACTCAGAGCGGGACTCGGCTGAAGTGCCTATTCTCAGCCGCCGTTACACTAATTATCGGCTCGGCATAATGAACGCGGCTCACAACTATGTACCGGGAATCCCCTCCAAGTTTAAGTGACATACATTGCGATTTTTTCCGAATTCATCACATTTCCCCACAATCGCTAGGCGGGGAACCTGTGTAAGATTTTGGAAGACCGGATTTCAATACTTACTGGTAATCACCCCGCGTTTCGCGAAAGTATATCCTTACCCATGCCACGGAAGGGAACATAAATCGACCGGGTATCTGCTGCTCGTAAGTCTTGATTAGGAAATCTTCTCGGCTATCAAGTTGGAGAACGTGACAATGAAAGTCTTGGGATCTCCGAACGGTTCTTCCGGCCGTTATATGAAAAATAGAATGCGTGGATGCTAGATCATCGGCGAAGACAACATGTAAGCTTGAAGGACGAATATGTCATGCTTGATACGCCGCGGAAAGAATGTGCAGCCAGGGAGTGGCCTTGTGCCGTTGAGAATCATAGCTGAAGTTCCATAATTTTATATGTTTTTAGCTTGTCGCGCTGCCGCAACTGCAGGTTGTAGATTCGGCGAATTACTGCAGGAAGGCTGCAACGTCCTTAAGATAACTGGTCTTGGCTTACCTCTTCCAGGGTCCCGGATTGTCTAAGAAAATGTTAGAAAAACATTGTGTATTGCATGAGATGCAGACTCTTCGTACGTGATCAAATATGTGATTGCGTCTGAACCTACCATAAATGATCTGAGTCGTTGCTGAAAAGTATTTAAGTTGTGGTAGGTAAGCCAACAAGCCATTCTACAGAGTCCGGAACTCTGGCGCGGTGAAAGTTTGGAGACGAGAAATCCACAGCGAGGATTTCTGACACGTGTTGAGATGATTTTTGCAGCTCTTGAGCTTAATTTTGGTGTGGGAGGTTGCTGGGGGTCTGGATTCCTCATTGTGTTGCCCCTTTCCCTGCCGTGATCTACTCGTCAAGAAGTACAAGGAATTAGACTTTGGGGTGAAAGAGAAGAGTCTTTTGATGTGAGGATATGTATCGAAATAAATGGTTCCAGATTTCGAGGTAAATAGAATGGCCAAATAGATTTTCCGACATTCTGATTCATCCTAGTCAACTTACCCACCAACCCCCATTCTTGTCCCCAATCAACTTCCCCAAGTTTTCTCCGCCTATCCGAGATTGGGACTACTGCGTTATGCTTGCTTTTCGACGTGTTAATTGGCCAAGCGTAGTACAGGAACCGTGTGGCGAAATTGCTTGGGGAAAATGGGATCGTGGAGGCGGAAAAAAGAAAGATCAGATGAAATTTGACAAGTAGAGTACTTTCCCCGTGGCACGACAGGTCTAAAAGGTCTAATATAGTCTTCGATCCTCAATGCTAGGATACAAACCTGGAGGGATCATCAATCCTCGTGTCCAACAGATCTACAAAGACTTCTACTGCTGAACACCAACGGAAAATGTCAATCTGACATAGAATCCAAGCATATGATTTTTCATCAAGACCCAATTGAGTATCCTCCAAAGACTATCCCAATTTTCATTTCCCTGTCAATGCAGGAAGAGGTTTGGAACTTGGAGTGCCTTCCAAGCACGAGATCCAGTGAAGGCAGAATCAGCTCATATTCCTCGTGAGGATCTGCATATTCATATATGCTGTGGCCAGAATACTTACAAGCCCCACGCATGCATTAAACGACGCCAGGAAGCTTTCGACGTTTCACAACTACACCGTCGTGGATATAATATTGCAATATATCCAATATATCAAGGGTTTTGGCCAAAAGAAGAGTCCTGCTGCCGTCAGCCTATGTCAGCTTTCCCCCAAAACGACGTCGGCGCCTTCATCCGTGACCGTTGGCTTGCCAGTATTTTACGAATTGAAGTTTACCGGAAACACTGCAGTCATTCCCCGTACCTCCAGCGTCCTTAGACGTCTTACCATCAACTCACGCACATGAAATTTCTCAGCTCAGAGGCCAAGAAGATACTATTATCGACGTATTTTTGTCATATTTCATATTGACTTGATAAAGCTGCACTTGCTGTAATCAATTCGCAACTTATTCCAGACCCCAATTCAATCCAAACCGAATTCTATCGAGGTGGGTCGGATATTGTCCTTCGGCCATCGGCACCCATTTTCATGCCTTCATCAATTGGTTCAGCAAAGATGTTTCATACTTGTAAGTATATATTCGAAAAGAAGACATCCGAATTACCGAGTGGAGTAAGAAAGTTCCATGCTGATCATTGTTCCAACGTTGTATTAGTTCAAGGACTGGCGCCACCCCGCGAAACTTTAAGCACGGAACAATCAATAATTGTAGATACCCCCAAACCGACGACGAATGGAGTAACGAAAAGAATTACAACTCCACACGCATGTGCAGAATGTAAACGTCGTAAAATTCGATGCGACGGCCGACAGCCTTGTGGGCAATGTGTTGGATGCCGTTCTCCTAAACCATGCTATTACGATAAACATAGACAGAGGGTAATTCCATCTCGAAAGTATGATGATTGTTCCCAAACGCTGCTTTAAAGTACTGATTGAAGTAGAACCCTTGATGCTCTCTCTCAATCCCTAGACGAATGTCGTACCGTTTTACGACGACTTTATCCGGATCAAGAAGTGCAACAATTGTTGCCATTGTCGCGAAATGAACTCGTTGCCCTCATCGATCGGTCCCCGCGAAGTGCGCTCTCGAATACATCCCCCTCTGCTTCAAATACCTCTCCAACATCACAGGAATTTAGGTCGCCCTTGAACTCTGGGTCGGACGAAGATAGGAGTTTGGCAAATCTTGAACAGATACCAAATCAAGATATTGAATGGGACGAAGAAAGAAGAAATCGAGATCCAATACCCGCAGAGGCGGATGATGTAAACGCTTTGTCTCTCTCAGTTGATAGACAGTCGTCGTACTTAGGTGCGACTTCAATTAAAGCCGCACTTTTGGTTATGCTCAAGGTAGCACCGAGACTACGATCTCTCTTCTTGGCACCTTCTAACAACAAGCAAATCTCAGCGAGTAGTAACTATCCCACACCACGACCAGGAAGTTCTGCCAAAGATTTACAAGCGATCTCATGGTCTTCTAATGGCCAGACTCTTATTGATGCATACTTCAACAGAGTGCAAATATTTGTACCAATGCTTGATGAACCCACGTTTAGAGCCGACTTTTTGAGTGGGCGACGTCAAGATGCGCCGTGGCTTGGTCTATTAAACATGGTATTTGCAATGGGAAGTATTGTCGCAAGCAAGTCAGACGATCACAACCATATCAATTACTACAACCAAGCGAAAGACCACCTAGGAATTGATTCTTTTGGCAGTGGGCATTTAGAAACGTTACAAGCTCTGTCATTGATGGGAGGTTTTTATCTTCACTACATCAATCGTCCAAATACTGCCAATGCTATCTGTGGAGCTGCTTTGAGAATGGCTTGTGCAATGGGGTTACATCGTGAAAGTATGCATGAGAACAGCGTTGAGAGCAATCTGATTGCAGAACAGAGACGAAGAACGTGGTGGAGTTTATTCTGTCTTGATACATGGGCGTCTACGACATTGGGAAGACCTTCTATGGGTCGCTGGGGCCCTGCTATTACCATGCAGCCTCCCGAATCAACAATGAGCACTGTTTGTGAACTCCTTTACAATTCACCTGTTCACAGCTGACATTATTCTAGAACCAAAATATGAATATTACTCCCTTGATAGAGAATATCAAATTCTGTAAAGTTGCCACACAAATCCAGGACGCTCTTGCCCAAACTCCACTTCTTCGAACTGACGACCTTGCGAATCTCGACAGACAGCTCGTAGAATGGTATGACAATCTTCCCTGGATCTTACGTTCCACAGAACCTTGTCCCGAATCAATCCATACTGCTCGATGCGTCATGAAATGGAGATACCAGAATCTTCGCATGGTACTTTATAGACCTGTTCTTCTGAATCTTGCCAATAGAGGTAATCAAGGAATTTCACCCACCAAAGAAGAACTCGCAGCCGTCCGGACATGTCGTACAATTGCCCAAGAGACCATTGAAGATATAGCACGTGAATGGACTCCGAACCAAATGTTGGGATGGAATGGTGTGTGGTTCATGTATCAAGCATCTATGATTCCACTTGTCAGTATATTCTGGGAATCATGGAACACGAATCTTGTTCGGATATGGCAATCACAGATCGAAGTTGTACTCGAAGCGTTTGATGGTATGGGGGATTGGTCTTTGGCTGCTAGACGAAGTAGGGAAGTGGTGAGCAAGGTCTATGAAGTCAGTAAGCGACCTTTGACTAGGCAACCGAGTCCGGGGTTGAGCCACATGACAGATGATATGAATAGAATGGGGGGAATAGATGGGAGACATTATATGGATAGTGATATGTTGCAGCAGGTTGAAATCATGGGAGAAGAACAATTAATGATGCTTGATAATGGGGGGATATGGGATTTGGATGGCATGTTATGGGGGAATTTGCCGGATGGTTTGGATATGCCCTATGACGGTTTGCCAATGCAGTATGATGATTCAGGCATGGCACAATTCGAAGGACCGTATATCATCCATCAATGATCGGTATGTTTGTGATTGAGGTAGGACATTCTACCGTCTACACAAGAGCTGGTCTCATCATCATGGGAGGTCATTCGGGCATTCAACCTAGGGTAGCGAGAAAACTTGTTGGGTTATGGTTAGCTGCGGGTGGACGTTGCATCTTTGTTTGTGTATGGGCTATGAAATTACGCTTTTGTATATGATATGATACGACATGATATGATACCACTATAGCAATATTTGATTTGACGATACAATCTTCAGGCATATCAAACATGCAAAATCCAATTAGTGAATTGAATAACCTCAAATCTTCTTAGCACCCCCATTCTTGATCTTAAAAATTAGCATTGAATGTACCTCGGCATGCGAATCTACACGCCTAGAAGCCACAGTTACTTTCGCTTCATGCATCACACCCCGCTAAACTCGGGGTTCATCTAAATCGAGAAAAGGATGCAGAAATATCTTAACCCACAGCTAATTTAACGCTGCTCGTTCCCAAATAGTAACATCGACAGTCCTTTATTCAGCTCCCAAGATACTGTGGAAGTGAGGGGTCACCTTATCTATTATTAGCGAGCTGATGTCAACATCTAGAATTCTCGTGCGAGAACCCCAGCCACATCACAATTAATTTGTAGTGAGATTTTGTGCTCAAGATTAGGTGCATTAATATGTATTCATTTCTTAAAGATCTTCTACAATTTCGGCATTGCAAATGCGGGGAAATCTACCTAATATTTTTTGATAAAAAGAACTAATTTGCATTAAAGATTCGCCTCTATTTTACTCACCAAGTAAAAGATGAATATCATACGGAGTTACGGACCGAAACTCCTCATACTCCCCCCTTTCTCTCCTCCTCTTCTTTTCAAAATTCTCTCTAACGCCTCTCACTCTCTTGACTTCTCCGCACTCATACCAACGAAACAAATCCCAGCCCATCCCATCCCATCCCATCCCAGTCCACTCCAACCCATTTCAAAATCCAAGCCTCCCTCCCTCACAACTCATCTGCACAACCCCAATGAAGATCCCCCACCTCATCCGATATTCCAGCACACCAATCCTCCCACATCCACATCCCCATGCACACCCTTACACAAAACACTCTCGACCCATCCTCGCTACCAAATTTTCCCTCCCCGTTGCATCCGAACCCCACTTCTACGGAGAATTCAGGACCATCTCACATATAATCCTACGTCCCCCTCTGCCAACAGCGAAGTGGTGTTCTGAAATATCCTGTCGTGCAACACACTTTTACAAAGATTATGTATGTAAGTAGACCATCAAGTCAGGTAAGCAAGCCGGCAAGCCAGCAAGCGAATGCGGAAAGGTCGTGCTAACTGTGTTAGAACTGCACGGCAGATGTGTCACCAAAAAAAGACTGTTCTATATTGTAACAAGAATGCACTCCATGCTTATCTCATGATCTTCTGCATGCATGAATGTGGTGCGACTTGCAAGATATAAAATCTTTGGTTTATTTTGATCCGCGTGATTTGAATTTATGGTTATCACGCCTTTGAAACGCCAATCTTTGAAAATCTCGAAGATGTCATAGTGTGAATCGACTTGAGATTTTACTGATCGTGATATCATTATTGCTTAGCCATGGCCTGATGACACTCGCAAATCTTCGTTAATCTAATTTATGCCTCCCCATCTCGATATGCATGTCATTCTCATTCCCAGATCATATGCTCTTATAACCTTTCGCGAAACACCTCTATTCGCTAGCCTCAAATCAAGTAGACTTTACCCGATTAGATCCTCAAAACTTGCGTCCTACTTGTGATACCATCAAATATGCATGTGTTGTCGATCGGTACATATTGTTTCGTGATAATTTTGATGATTTCTTGTGCTACCAGGCCGCCAGTCAACGAAGAAATGTTGTGTAAT
The DNA here is from genome assembly GCA_004916875.1 of Botrytis galanthina. Classification (NCBI taxonomy): domain Eukaryota; kingdom Fungi; phylum Ascomycota; class Leotiomycetes; order Helotiales; family Sclerotiniaceae; genus Botrytis; species Botrytis galanthina. The sequence continues at coordinate 18,930 of PQXL01000518.1, forward strand.
TCACCTCCTTTGGCTCGCGATACTTCTTCTGCAACTTTCTGGTAACGTGGGTTAGAGGATACATTTGGTACTTCTTTGTCGATTTGGGCTAATATCTCAGATGAAGTAGCTACTACTACATGGGCAGTTGCGTGAAGAGCCAAGTAGATAGGGAAGTTTGATAATGGCTCCATTACTAAAGAAGCGATTGCATCCTTCTCAGATTCCAGTTCTATAAGCACGTTAATTGCAAATTCTCGAACAGGGAATGTACAAGGTGAACATACTTGCTATCTTCTGTAAATCTGTTGTCGGATCCGAGCCTCGGATAAGCTTGATGAAAGCAGCATTCTTGCAGAACGCCTCTACTTCTTCTGTCTTGATCTCATTGCCACGTGCATGTGCCCGGACAGTCTCTAGTATTTCCTGGACGTCTTGTCGAGCCTTTGCTTTATATATGTTCTGCAGTTGTACATATGTACTCGATTGAGCCTTCATGTCTGGAACTGATCCCGGAAGTGGGAGCTCGTTGTGCTTTTCATAGAACTTCTTCACAGCATCAGCGATGATCCAAAAATCAAAATTGGATTCTTCCTAAAGTTAAGCTAGTTAGCATTACACTCGCTCGATTGGGTCATCTTCAATATACCTCAGTTGGTGAGTATGCAAACACTTCCTTCACAGGATCTTTCAAATCTCGTACGGATATGTTCTTCATCACAGCTGCAACAGCTTCATCGAAGTTCTCCTCTCCACCCTCGGCATTTTTTCTCCTTGTGCCATTTGTAACAGTCGTCCTCAACGCTGCTTTGTCTTTATAGGAGGTTGGATATGAACCATTTTCTTCCTTCCATTTTGCCAAAAAATGCAAGAGCAGGACTAAGTAAGGTATATGGCCATGCTCATGGTCACTGAGAGTGTCGATGTCTTCAGTAAGACTTGCTGCGAAACTCGAAAGTTCTGGCCATGGCTTTAAGAGTCGTAAATCTGTTGTTGCGGTGGAATCTGGGTGAGTATCAACGATAGGGAAGTTTCCTGGTAGATGCGTTTTGAAATATGAGTAAAAGCCCGCGGAGTGTATGCTGACGAGAGGCACTTTGTGGGATGCGCTGTATTTCTCTGCAAGGGCGAGGATCCTGGGTTCGATTGGGAATGAGCATATAATTAATGTGTATTTTTCTTGATGGTCCTCCGCAAATAATTGGTCTATTTTATCGTCCTGCATTTATCTTGTTAGAAAAATCCATGGTAAGCAAAGAGACTCGGAAGTTTACCTTGAGTTTTGGAAACCAGTCTCCCTTCACATCTGGATTGAGCTCTTGTAAAAGTTTCACACACTGTTCTGCCCTTGATTTACCCAAACTCTCTTCATCGAGAAAGAAATTGACACCCAAGTCAGCCTCGTTTACGAGTTCTTCATCCGCAATTGTAAATTTTCCAATGCCTATTCCCGTTAGTTGAGTCCTCTGCACATCTCCATCGGCTTGTCACATACCTGGAAGAACCAAATTCTTCAAAGTCTCGACGCCAACTGTGCCAGAACCAGAGTTTAATAATAACAGGTTGGCATTCTCAAGGGCTGTCTGTCCCGAAGCTGCCCATAATCGTAGTTGTCGATCATATTTCTTCTCCTTGTCGGAAGGGCCTTGAAGGACAGGAGGGTTCTGGTCTATGATTATCTCCGTCATAGCCTACAGGAACAAATTGGAAAGATAGAGTGTGTAGGGTATCGGATCTACAAAGGAAACAGTCAATAGCTTCCTTAAATATCCTGAAAGTGTATGAGTTTATACGGTAGATGTGATGAAGTGATAAATCTAAGCAACCAACACTGAACTGTAGCAGAAGCCTTGCTTATCTAAGAATTGTTGCTCTTATCGGCACGTGCGAGCAGTCGAGCTCTTATCTTAGCGTCCACTCAATTACTCCGGAGAAACTCCTCAAGGCTGTATTCACCGAAGCTTCACTCCGAATCAACGTCCACTCGGATCGGAGTGTCATCTTACTCAGCAATGTCGCATGAATTTGTCCAAAAATCTAGTCGGGCCATCTCATCCCACTTGGCTCAACTAACCCCACCAATTTGGGCACGTAATAAAATAATTATTATTTCATCACTCCATTTGAATTCCAAAATAAGACCTGACGTTTCCTAACCCGAGTTTTGATGGAAATATATCCTCGCAATCTTGCTTTCCGACTCTTTCGCTCTCACATATTGTCTCACCCGATTATACAATCAGCTAGACTCAAGAATTCTACAGTCTCCGTACAGCGTTCATTCATAAGCGTTCGTCCCACTACGGTTCATTCCCGCAGTATACATCCCGTATTTCCACAATTCTTGAATATATCTAGAAGGAATCTTTCGAACATATCTAAGCAGCATCATACAAACTCAATGGCTTCCAACAATCCAGCTGTTCCCGGTCAATCCGCGGCCTCCTCAAATCCGATAGTTCCAGCTGCCGAAAACGCTACTCCTCATACTTATGATTACGCAAACCTTTCTCCAGTAGAAGCCTCAAAGCGTCGAGCAGCATACAAAGCAGTCGAAGATCACTTCGATCCCTCTTACAAGTATGTCGGAATTGGATCGGGTAGTACTGTCGTTTACGTAGTGGAAGCTATCGCTGCTAAAGGTCGAGATATCACTTCGAAGATGATCTTTGTTCCTACTGGGGATCAAAGTAAACAGTTGATTATCGAAGCAGGTCTGCCTTTAGGAAGCATTGATTCTTTGCCTCCAGTAGTTGTCGAACCTCTTCATCTGAGTGGAGATGCTGCTTTCGATGTTTCTACGGGTCTGCAAGATTTAGGTTTGAAGGGAAAGCGTGAAAGTCTTGATGTTGCATTTGATGGAGCAGACGAAATTGACGAAGATCTGAACTGTATAAAAGGAGGTGGAGCTTGTCTTTTCCAAGAAAAGTTGGTCGCAACTTCTTCCAAGAAGTTCGTATGTGTAGCAGGTCAGTGAAGCATGCGGGTGGTATGTTTGCGATCTTGACTCAAACTAATAATGCGTAGATTATCGAAAGCTCCAACCTCGTCTGCTCACTTCTTGGAAAGCCATTCCAATCGAGATTGCACCATTAGCCGCTCCAACCATTAAAAGAATTCTAATTACGCTCGGCTCTCCGGACCCAAAAATCAGACAAGGTGGAAGCGCGAAAGCTGGGCCAGTAGTTACAGATAACGGCATGTGGATCATCGACGCACCTTTCCCAAAACTTTTAATTCATTCAGATTTGAAGGGCAATGATAAGGGGGACGGAGAAAACGGCACTTGGGAGGTACACACACTCGGAAGAAGATTAAAGCGAATAGTGGGTGTACTGGAGACTGGTCTCTTCCATGGTAGGAATGGTGCCCAGGTTGCCAATGCCGGAGAAGAGGGTGGTGGACAGAAGCCAGTGGCTGCATATTTCGGTATGGAGGATGGAAATGTTGAGGTCCGCACTGCCACAGAACATGGGGTGAAGTCGAGACCTTGATTTCTTTGTGAATGTATGAGGAGAGGTGGAGCGGAGAGCTTTAGGATGATAAATAACACTGATATAGGTGGTTAGCGAGCTATTCCCTTGATTAATTGACATTTGACCTTCACATTCGCATTTTCAGAGATATCAGGCGACCACGGGGTTCTTGTTTTGATTACATTCGTTAAATGAGACTCGCATTTTACTCAAGTAAAAAGGCAATTGTTTACCACTTGTCAAAATGTAGCCTTTCTGAAGTCTGCGACTGGCCTTTGCAAATAAGTGGGCCAATACAAGAATCAGAAAGGAGTTCACAGTATATCATGTGGTGAGCTTCTCCCTCCACTCTAGCTTCTCTATGTATGCTCAATGCTTTGCAGCTCGATCAAATGTAATTTTGACAAGATTTGATGCCAGACAACAGTAGTAACATGGGTAGTTGGAATCGACACCTAAACAATCATAAGATTCATTTTTTGCTTGCTGGAATCTTTCTTCAGCTCATCCGTCCAAAATTCTCTGTAAAATTGACACAATCCAACTCTCCGGAAAATGGCCAGGTTGTTAACATCCAACACTTGCTGAAGCGCCAACCCTGTCAGATATCGTTTGGTTCCACGATTGAATGATACATCGCCATTAGACAGACGAGCGAGTTTCAACGGAACCTTATTTGAACTATAATAACCCAATTTTCCGTTTCTTGCCATGCTCACATTCGACAAATCTTTGTCGTCTTCTCGCATCAATAAAATAGCCAGACTATTTACCCTTAGGGCGCTAGCTACTGGGTCCGAGTCTAGCGCGACGAATCCAATTATCTCGCCTTCACCGGAGGCGTCGGTCTTCAATTGCACGAGAGTCCCCGGCCAGCGACCCGCAGATACGTTGGGTTCGTGGTACCGAGTATCGTAGCCGTAGTTTTCAAAGTGTACTTGAGCTCGCTTCAAGTCACCTGTCAAAATCATATGGCCGGGCAATGTTTGTGTAAATCCGTTCCCTTTATCTGGGGGGCTCGCAGTCAACTTCGAGACAGTGGCTTAACGGACCTCCGGATGGTCTCAATCCTGAGTGACTGTATAGAAAGTTGATCTTCTCGTGCTCCAGAGAGGCCCATGACCATGATGGAGACTTTGCCTTAAACTCGTCTCGCTTTCGGAGATTAGGGAGTGCCGCTTTCAGGCTCTGGGCTGTTCCTGATGAGCTAATAGGCACATTCCTCAAGAAGGGCATGTGTGTGGCGACGTTGTCTATTGAAAGTTGACTCATTCCCTCTATCACAGATGACGTGGCTTGTGGTATGCTGCTATCATTCCTTGGAATAACAGTATAGTATTCTTCGCCCTTCAAAGATGGGAATGCATACCTTCCACTATCTTTCTTAGACTGAGAGCCAACATACCACAGTAAGCCATACTCTAAGTCTTGCTTCCATAAACCGGCCAGATAGTCATATTTTCGGAGATTGTGGACTTGGGTTGCGATACCAGCAAGTGCAGGCAGCTTGTCTGTAGGATATGTCAAATCCCGTACAGTGAAGCTCGACACAGCTTCATACCAGTCTTGAAAATATCTTCTTCTCGGGTCCGAGGTATTGCTCCACCGTGGCTCCCATTCTGGACAATGAAGCCAAGTTTTAAGCCTATAATCGAGTTTATTGGATGGATGCGGATTACCATTTGGTGTAGTTTCTGTGGCACATAAAGTAACACAAGACCAGCGAAGACCATCAGAACAAAATTTGAGAGTCCGAGCTGAAAGCATTTCTTCCTGGAAAATCCACCCACGACTGTCCAGTATCGTGCCCTGTCTGTCGTCTCGAGGAAGTTCAGCAAATATCTGAGTTTTAAAACTATTGGTTTCAATTTCATAAACAGGACACGGTCGCTGCTGATGTGGATCGCGCTTCGCAAAAAGTCCTTCATATGCATGGTCGCTATTAGTAGCACTAATTGTAATGACGGACCGAGAGTAGATGTCTCCCATTACAGCGAGCTCTCTCGATTTGTCTTCGGTTGAATCTTGGATGATATATAGAGCATCTACCTAAAGGTATTTGATTGATAGTGCTCGAGTAACTCTAATAGCATCTTTGGTAGTCTTGGAAAGCATTTGAACAGGCAGAGCATTTAAAAACTGAAGATGGTTTGCTTTCTTTAATTGAAACTGACCCATTTTGCCCCAACAATAACTCAAAGTGGCATAGGCAGCTATTTGTCCTTTTGGCTCTACGAGACGCGGCGCAATACTGGGATTCTCGTCAATATATATGACACGGGTAGGAAGCGTCCCTATCGTTTCTCGACAAAGCTTGTGATTGAAGCAGTCGATCATCCATGTACTTGCTAATTTCATAGATGCGTCAAATCCATCAGCACTGTCTTCAAATCGCTGATCTGGAAAGCTTAAAAAGGAAGCATTGGAAAACACACTAGGTAATTTGCCTATGGAAATCAGTCGAGGAACATCATTAGAAGCAGAAGATTACCAACCGAAAAGTGTATTCAAATCCATCTCCGCCAATAAATGACTAAAGTGAATATTGAAAGACCCCGACTAATTAGTCCCATCGTCAATTTTCACAAAATTACGACCGTCGCTCGATTTGGAAAACTCCCCTTTCTGTGTTAATATCAATCGCGTCCAGTTTTTAAAGATTGAGTTCCAAAACGGGTCATCTTTTCCAACCAAGGCTGTAAAATCCAAAGCGGCAGACAGTTTATCACTTGTAGATCTGTTCACATTGCAACGGAGTCGAGTGGTTATTAACTTGCAAAGCTGGCAGTCGGGTCGGAACTCGTCCAACTCTAATTGACGACGCATTTGGTGAAAGAAGAATCGATGGTTAGAGTACGCAGCTCGTACTTCTTCAGGCGCATCTGTTCGAAAAGTAACGCCAGTCTGCTGCAAGGGAACAAATGAGATATTTTGGCAGGTGTTGCAGAGCATGTTGAGATTGCAGTAGCAGGTACTGGGGAAGGGTAGTTGATTTATTGATTTCGATGGTAAATGTAGACATTTTCACTAATCATCACCCGGGCTTTCTACGTCGCTTGTTCTCATGTCGGGAGCTGAACACTGTCCAATATTGCGGCGTTGTGGCTTTATTCATGTTTCTTGGCAAATGTCAGCGTTGATATCGACGATCCAATAGTAAGGAGAATCACCTTGATTGAGCGAGTTAACGGTCTGCTTTATATCCCACGAAAGATAATGCATGGATGAAATTGTTTGCTGTGGCTAGTTTATCTCATGGGGTGAAGTTTTATCAAACCAATACAACCACGGTTAACTCTAGTATACCTTTGTGCATAACTAGTTTCCAAAACACGATTTTTTATAATATAAAACTATTATATTTTGATACTTTAATTTATAATAA
>PQXL01000519.1:0-25729 GCA_004916875.1 Botrytis galanthina
ATTAAAATAAATAAAAGAAAAAAAATCTATAAAATAAATTCATTAAAAATTATATAATTTAAATATACAAATTTCATTCAAAAATTAAAAACTATAAATTATTAAATTAAAATCTGAAAAATCAAATAAATTAAATATCTATAAGAAATTAAATCTTTAAAATATATTCAATTACTAAAATATATAAATTCTTTTATATAAATAGAATAAATAAAAGAAAACCAATCTCTAGAATATATTAATTCAAAAATCTATATACTTTAAATATCCAAGTTTCATTCAGAAATTCAAAGCTATGGATTGTCGAATTGCAATCTAGAGTACGAAATACTTTGGATATTCTAATTCTATTTAAGAATTCAAAGCTTTTCATTGTGGAACTATAGTCCAGAGTATCAGATACCTTGAATTATAATTCAACATTTCAATATGTCATGTATACTATCAAGTTGATAGAATTCGATGGAAGCCTAGCAAATATCACAGACGTAAGTAGTTTCATGGCGAGTGCCAGGCTGCAGAATTACACAGCATGAAAGCCTGGAGGGAAGTCTCCTCACTACCACACTATCTATCTGTCATATATATATCCAGACATTCTTCCCATTCCCCAGAGAAACAAGGACATCTATCATCTCACCCATCGGACTTCTCTCACCACAATGATCCAGTTACTAAACAATCCCAGCACTCACAATCCAAACTTGAACATGGACGAAATTCTGCCTAATCTATGGATCGGAGAGTGAATCAACCTTCTTTCCTCTCCATTCCCTGCATCTTGCTAATGCCCTCAGTATACTATCTACATACAATATCTCCAATCTCCAAAGCAACAACATATGCACAATCATATCTGTAAATGATCAACCTCTTCCTCAATGGCTTCGTACCCGCTATCTCGAACTTGGTTTCTCTCACCATGACTTTCGAGTACATGATGATGCGCTGGAAGATATTCTACATATCCTGAAAAATGCATGCGAAATGATTGATAAATCACTTTGCGAAAATCGTGGCGTGTTGGTTCACTGCGGTCTCGGGATTAGTAGATCTGGAACTGTCGTTTTGGGATATGGTGAGCTTACTCTCTTCTTACTCTGTGTCTGTGGGTCATGATACTGATTTGAATAACTTCACATTTAGTAATGCGAGAGAGGATTTTGGATCGAAGAGAAGCTCTAGCTCTCGTGCGTCAGAAGAGATCGCGAGTGCAACCTAATCCTGGGTTTTGGGAACAGCTGAGTATATGGCATGATTGTCATCATGATGTGTTTGAGAATTGCGATGGTGAAATCTTGGAAAAGAAAATCTATCGAGAGTGGAAAGAAAAGGCTGCGATGGAGATAGGTAGTAGAGTGAGTAGTCTTGCTCAGTCTCAGTAGTCGGTTGAAAGATGAAACAGCCGAATATTCGACATGATTTGGTTTTATGAAGTTTTGATTATTTGAAAGAATAATGTGTATAGTTGATTGTCCGAGAAAATGTGAATGTTTGGGCTCTTTCAATATATGGGGATGAGATGAGAACATCTTAATTTTTAAAAAAATCTGGTGATTTGGAAGCCGTTGCTGTTGATGTCCGTTGAGAAAAAGTCGATTATCCATGGAGAAAGAACAAAAAGTGGAGGACTTTTAAAGACTTCTGAGTATCTGGTATAATAATGTTCAGAAAATAAATATCAATCATCACAAAGAACTCTACTCCAGAATTAATAGAATCTCTTTCCATGAGATCGGATAAGTAATACCATTAATTCCCACTATCAACATTATTGCAATAACCATCACCTATCAAAACTCCCCTTCATCTCCCCAAAGCCTCCTCGACAATCTTCGCCACCCCAATAATCTTCTCCTCCTCACATACTCTCCCTACAATCTGTATTCCAACCGGCGCACCATCATAAACCACCTTATCATACGCTGTCCAATTCCTCGAATCCTTCGCACTAACCGGTACATAAACATGATGTTCATCAACATCCTTATCCGCATGAGTGATTGGAACAACCAACGCCGTATAACCCAAAAGATTAAGAACTTCCGTGTAAGCTATTTCCATCAGCATTATATTCTTAAAGCAAATGATACTGCGTAGATGGAGCATACCGAGATGTTCCCATTTTCCAGGTATGACAGCAGCATGAGGAGCTGCGGGCATCAATACTGCATCCACCACATTCCCATCTGCATCTGCTGTACTATTCCAATAATCCGAGTAAGCTTGTCTGTAATCTCGGAGTTGTAGTGCTCGATCTTGATATTCGAGAAGAGACATTGGTGGCTTTAATGTGTAAAAGTTTTGTAAATCATTAATCAATGGCTCTCCGGATAATGCTAGTTGTTTGTGAATATGATGGGATCCATCTGCATTCATTATTGCTGGCTGATAGATGGGGTTACTATTAGTTCCCAAGTGTACACTTGAGTAGAGAGAAAACTCACATGGAGTCGCTCGGGTATACTATGAGATGGTGGACACCAATCTACGACCTGAATATAGTATTAGCCTGCTGTTTTACAACCATATAAAATGATAAGATAAGTATACCTCGTGTCCTGCACTCTCTAAAGTAGTTACAACCATCTGTAATGCTCGTGTAACAGGAGGATGAGGTTGAATCATTCTGTCCCACCAGAAAATGCCAAATCTGAGCCTTTTCCCGGCTTCAGATTGATTCTCTTTGCGCCAGGGCATTGGAACCACGGCTGGATCGCGAAGCCAAGGTGATGTGCGCAAAAGGCTACTCATCACTAATTCTAGGCCTTCGAGGGAACGTGAAAGAAAACCAACTGAGGAGGAGATTAGTGTTTGCCCAGGATTCTGCGGATAGCTAGTTAGTACGATGGTAAATAATTAAGAGGGAATAGTTTATTTGAAGTACGGTATTGGCAACCTCTCGGTAAGAGAATCTATTGTGAGTTGGCTTGATGCCGTAAATACCACAAAATGCCGCTGGTACGCGGATAGAACCGGCTATACTGAAGTCAATTATTGGAAAAAAGGTATGTAGAACGGAGTAGGTACCAATATCGGTACCTATGCCCAATGAACTTCCCCCCATCGCGATGAGCGCTGCTTCACCTAGAGTATATCGTCAGATCAATAGAATCCACGCTGGGAAATAATTTGTATCCTAATACCCCCAGAAGAACCACCGCAGGAAAGAAGTCGATTGACTGGATTAAGTGTCTGGCCTATGATATTATTGATGGTTTCATCATACTGAACATGAGTTAGCTTGCCAATTTCACTCAACTAGGCACTGAAGCTTACGAGAACGGTTTGTGGCAAGCTGGTCTTCCTAATTGTCAGTAAATATCCAAAGTAGAATATGATGGGAGATACATACTTTACAGAAGACTACCGCACCTTGTTCCTCTAATTCAGAGATTATCTGGCTGTTTACCAAACCCACGTTATTGCTATTCCCATCTCCCTCAAAAGTACCGACCCATCCAACATAGCCCATGGTGGTATCCGATCCCTTTACATGAAATTGATCTTTGACGCTGATCGGAAGACCATGCAGAGGCCCTTTGACGGATCCCGCTTCATTTTGAAAGGATGCATCCAGCATTCTAGCCTTTTCCACTGCTTCAGGTATCATTATGTTAAGCAGGCAAGGATTCTATCTTAATGAGCTTCACATCCATTATCGATGATTCGATAGTAGAGAATGAAACATACAATTTGGTGAACAATGCAAGTAATTTTGCAAGAAGCCAGGATACATTGAACAGCAGTCCATTCTCCACTCCCAAGCTTTCTTAGTATTGATATCGGATCATGACTCAAGACTTCTTGTTCGAATCGATTTAAATACTTGCAAATGACAGAAGATGTGATATTTCGCTGGGCTCTTGCATATACAATTTCATTTGATGAGAGTCTCCATTCATGAGGGATTTTCTCTAGAATTAAAGAAGCCCTTTCTGCTGCTTGAGCTTCCCAGGATGAAGACATCGCTTTTGCTTTTCTCTCCGCGGTAAAAGAAAAAACTTCTGTATGGTTGTTGATAACGCTCGATCTAGGAAAAATGATATTTCCAAGTCTATCGCGACAGGAGATGGAAAATTTAAGATTGCTTTTCTGTTTGCGAAGACAAGTGACCAAAAAATTACTTATGCCGTGTTGTGTGATTGAAGTGGCGCCACCGTTCGTGTGTTGAGTCTGCCAATTATCCAGACTGCATTCCTATTTGAGATTCGAGTTTAAAATTTCTGGAGATGCTGTTGTTGATTTCATCAATTTGTTATTTCAAATCATATGAATTTTTAAAAAAAAATCAATATCTGGAAATATTCGAAGAAACGGAATGATTTAAGATTTTCAATTGTTGGACTGTAGTCCGGACTATGGGATACCCTATTGGGTGTAGTTACACTGCAGAGTGAATCCATCCGATGATGGATAGTGAAGACCAGATTCACCAACTCCGGGCCTGATTGGTCGGACTCAATAGCCGCCATAGTCTTTGCATATCAGTTGTGATATTTCGCAACAAAGCTGAATAACCAAGTACAAGATGCATAGATCTCTTCAAGGATAAAAAGAAAGAAGAAAACTTCGACTTTGGAAGACTTTCCACATCAATCATCGAATGGACTGGTTGATATGTGAAGTAAGAGTTGCCGGCAAGCCCCTAGCTTCATCTCTTAAAATTTACCATTCTTTCTCAATCGGAATCTGCATCATCCTCCAATTCTTCAAACCTCCCTTGTTGCAACGCTTCCTCCATAGGGTTTGTCGCAGTAATTATCCCATTCTTCTTTAATCTAATAGTGTGTTAGCTTGCGTGATTTCGTAATTCGGAAGATACTAAATACCGCTCAAACAATACAAATAGTCTTTCGGCCTCCCTCTCTTTCTCTTCCTGGCTCATCTCTGGAAGATCAATCTTCTCCTCCGCTTCGAGGAGTTGCCCTGTAATAGGATTGACTGCTTTCCCGCTATCTTGACTAGGCCTTGTCTTACCATTGCCCTTATCATTTTCTGTACTCCACGCTTCAAAGGCATTTTCTGGGATGGGGACATTGTGCTGGAACAAGAAGCCAGAGGCAAATCCGTAGCCGAGGTTCTGAACAAACGTGCTAGCGTCCTTGTCAGATAGCTCAAATAGTAATGCAGATATGGATTCCCGAACTTGGGGCGCCATGGGGCTTGTGGATAGTTGAATCAAGCGTGCAGACAATGACTCTCCTCTGCCCACAGGTTGTTCACGGTCTTTATCACTTGGAAGCAATCGGGTTTGCATGAATTGGTGAACATCCGAGGGACCGATCTCGTATACTTTACGAATGAGGGTGAGTAGTGGTGAGACAAGCTGCTCAAGTTCTTCGTCTTTGTACTTGTTAATGGAATGGTCGAGAAGTTTAAGAAATTTTTCGACATTTAAGTTCGGGCTTCCTTTAGGAAACAACGCATTAACATTCCCCGGGTCTTCAAGAGGTATGTTGATAAGAGTGTTGACAAGTTGCGCGATAGGAGGGTCGAGAGGTGCGTTCGGGATCGTCTCTATTTTATGAAGAATGGATAAAATATGAGGAAGTGCTTGGGAAAAACTGGAGTTTCGTTGGGGACAAAAATGTGTAATGTTGAAAAGAAGCTTAAGCGATTCAGCAAGAGCCATATCCTCCATCGGATCTGATTGTTTGACTTTCTTCTGCTTCGTACCGTGAAGCTTATCATGGTTGGCAATATTGTGTGATATGGTGTCTGCCAGATGACACTGATCAATGAGATTCTCAATGTTTATTGTGGTACCATAAGTTGTCAGAAAGATAATTCTAGACAACAAAAATTCGTCATCAACAGATGCAGTTCTATCTTTGAGTAGAGCGCAAGCCCTCTCATCATAACCCAAGCTAACCAATATCTGTCGTGTATCTGGCTTCAGGAGGAGGGCGTTTGCGAGGCATCGAAGCGCATTTCGAGAAGTAGTTTTGGAAGGACTATTGAAGGCATGCTTTGAAAGAGTCTCGATTCCCTATTGCAAAATTAGGAATGTCTTGCGTTTCGATATGTGTGACCTACCTCTTTGGTAAAGATCGGGTCTGCATTGGAAGGGTCACGACCATAAACCTTCAACTGTTCCAGGAGCGCATCTCGTTCTGTGAAGAGGAATAAGTATACCTTAGACTATGCGAGATCAATTCATACTCACGATGTGGCAGAAGGCTAATTTTCTCTAAATCTGCTTTGAGGCTTTCTACAATTTTGGTAACGTCCGTCAATTTTGCTGTCAATCATTGTCAGCAACTGATAGCATAAAATTCCTTCGCATTTACAGATATACCTTCGCCGGTAAGCTCCTGGGAAGATAATGATGTTCTAGCACTCGACATGGACATGTTCAAGGACTGAACGTGAAGTAAAGTTTCCGAAAAGATCGTATCAGTCTCATATGATACTCGCAGATTGTGAATCCACGAAAAGAATTCCAACGTGGCCCCTTGGACAAAATCTCACGCCACTGCCCGCTCCCTTGGACTCGTTGCTCAAATATACTCCACAGCGATTATTTCCAGATGGCGCACTTGAAAAACAAGTTTTAGACGGGGGCTGCAGGTGTTACAATCTCTCCAAGCCGATCGTGTTTCAATTTTATGCCGATGCTGTACTTTCCTCCACTTATCTGGTATTATTTCGATAGGTACCGAGCGACAACTTTAACTTGGGTCGTACAAGGATATGCCACAGCATATAACACTCAGAATCCAGTCAATGAAGTGAGCGAAGACACCAATTAACGCATAGCTATTTACGAAGCGTAGAAGGATCAAGGTAGTGTGAAAGGATATTTCGTCTCTTGTGTAATATAGTACAAGTAATGTAGAGGTCGAGAGCGAAAGAGGTGTCCTGGAGATTCGGATTGGAAATCGTACAACAAGAAGCTTTCAATTCAAGCCTGTTGGGTCAAACAATTGTATGAACATTGGATTCGAAGGACAGTAATGACTTCAGCCTTGAATTCTGCCAGTATATCGCTGTTCTTGGGTTAGCGCACCATGTTCAGTCAGCGGTGTGAGTTTCACGTGACACGGTCGCTGCAGAATTGAGAGAGGCTGTACCTGAGGGGCTAGATAGATCCAGGAACATTCTCGAAGTGTATTTACAAATATCTACCAGTACCTAGGTATATGTAGTCTAGTCTCGAAAAGTTAAATGCAATACATACCTGACCAGTTGAATGCCCTTTATTCATAATTAGTTGTTCATAATTGTTTTTTTTTGATTCGTGTTAGATCCTCCCATTTTCACTCATACAGATAGATAGGTACACAGAAGTTCAATTGTATTACTACGAAACCCAACCTTGAATACGATGCTATTTTTACTCGCAGGAGCTTATCATTTCTGGGGAAAGCTCTCGGGTCGACACATGCATAATCATTTGTTGCAGTCTAGCAGAACACACTACTGGTGATTAGGTCAGGAGACTGACTTAAGAACTAAGTGAATTTACCCCGAATTTGGTGTCGTCATCAAAGTCAAGACAATCTTCTACCTTATCATAGCTGCTTGTTGGTAGTGATTGAAAGAATGCTGTCATGAAGCTGTCATAGTATTGTCGTAGTACCGTCATTAGTTGTATGATTATCAGACAAAAGAGCATGCGACAGTTGTGAATCTCGTGCAACTACCAGCCTCGCTTATACCCAGATGCTGGTGCTTGTACTAGATAGTATGTGTGCAGATGTCTAGTATGTGTGCAGATGAAAAGTCCCCTCATCTAGTTTGATAGTTCAATACGACCTCGAGGGTATGATCTTTGTCTCTAGATTTGATGAATGTGGAGAAAGGTCCGACGAGCTAAACTCTAAAGCTTCACGCCGTCGTTGAGATTATGGCTTCGCCATCATACTTTTTCGAGTGCCCGCCCCTGCTATAATCTGGGATTGGATGCTTAGTGTCTCGAACCCAGTCTAGAAGGCTTTCTCTGCCACGACCATTCTTTTTTCTGACCCGGATTGTTGGAATACCTACGGACTCACAAGACAAGCATAGTCATGCCTCACGAACTCCAGCCACAGTGTTAACCATGGTCATCGATACTCACACAGTTTCTGACATTATAATAAGCCCCCCCTTTGATACGAGAAGGATTTGATACTATACCAATACAGAGAACAACCTCCAGAGCAGACAACAGTTTCATCCACTTAAAATTTGCAACAATGACTACTATCTCGAATGCGATCGCAAGGCAGAAGAAGGAGAACGTTTTGTGCCCACCCGAAACCAAAACAGTCGAGACTGAAGCTACTGCCAGCACACTTACCATAGAACTTGTCAATCAAAGTTCCTCGAGCACCGTCTACGCATACATCACTGGCCTTGCCATTAATAACAACAATTCCGTGGTGCTCCTGCAAGCTGATGGGTCGACCTTGTACTACCCTACAAACCCATCATCTAACGGATCTGCATTGACAGAAGACTGTGCCATTCCACTTGGAGAACCAGGGTCTACTACGAAGGTCACTATTCCAAATATTGCAGGCGGTCGGATTTGGTTCTGCATCGAAGATACTCTGACATTTCTGCTCGATGTTGGGCTTACAGGGCCTGCATTGGTTGAGCCCTCCGTCAACAATACCGCTGATCCAAACTACTTGAAAATTTGGGACTTTTGTGAGTTTACATACAATAGCTCTGAGCTATTTGCAAACATCACCTACGTCGATTTTGTGTGCTTGCCTGTCGCTTTGACACTGAACAGTACAAGTGGTGCAGTGAAACACGTTGGAGGTTTACCCTCAGATGGACTAGCGACAGTCTGCAAAGGTCTAGTAGCACAAGATGCGATCGACGGGGCCGGTTGGAGCCAGCTCATTGTCGAGAATGACGGTACGAATCTGAGAGCCCTTAATCCAACGGCAGGCATTGTATTCAATCCGGTACTGTTCGAAGGATATTGGACCAGCTACATCAATGAGGTGTGGGATAAATATGCTAGCGCTTCCCTAACTGTCAATACTCAAGCATCGTGGGGAGATGTTTCCGGATCAACATCCGACCTCACCTCCTTCACCTTTGATAGCATCGGCTCCTTTACCAAGCCATCATCTGCAGACATTTTTGGTGGCGCGACAGGGGCCTTTGCAGCTCAACCTACCAATACTGACCAACTCTTGAATATTGGCGCAAGACTTGATGCCGCATTCAATCGATCGACGCTCCTTGTCAATTCTTCCCAGCCAGATAAAGAAGTGGTGTCGACATATTACGAAAATGCCATCACGAACCACTATGCGAGAATCGTCCACGCTGCAAACGTTGATGGCCTCGGTTACTGCTTTCCGTATGATGATGTGACACCTGATGGAGGTATCAATCAATGCGGTGCAGTAAATGATTCAACGCCCGCTTCTTTAATTGTGACAGTGGGTGGTAAGGACGCACATGCACAAGAACCGGCTGCATAAAGGCGAAATTAACAACTCTACCGGCGAGAAGTCTTCAATTTTACCTTCGATGTCGTCCTCGGATAGATCCATTCATTCCGACCTTTTACTCTTAATGCTGGAGGCTCTATTGTTTTTCTCGATACGATTGATACTTCTGCGATCTCATTTCTGTCGTTGTAGATTGATAGAAGCCCTTGTTTCTTGGTTTGTTGTGTTCGTTGTTCCTTATTCAATTTTGAGATTTTTATATCACTCAGAGGAGAGGTGCAGGAGATGCGGATTATGGAGGAGATTGGAAGTGAGGCTATCTTCACGATTGCATGGAACGTGTGTACAATTGTTATTTCTGGACTGACTTGCAATTAATTCTTTTTAATTACTTTCTCATTTGTGCATATTACATTACCAACAGTCTCTATCGACATTGTCTGGTAAGAGATAAGAATTCGAACAATTTTATTTTTTATTACGAGGTTATCAAATAAACTCTCTATTTTGGCCGATGGCGGGGGGCTACCCCGAGCTCCATCCCAGAAAAGCTTGAGTCGCTACTCCATATAAATCACCATGGGACGAAATCGGTTAGTTCCCGAGTATATACCGATTTGCAACAAATGAAATGCTGGAAAAGTGCAAAGAAGCCCATTTATTAAGCTATAGCTATCCCAAACTTCACGACGTGGATTGGCCATCATGCAAGGCTAGCATCTACCCACGTCATCCTTATTAAAGATGGCTGGACAATCGTTGGATTGTTGAGAGGCGACGAGGTTGTTCCTGACATAAAGTGATCTGATAACGTGAACTATGCTTCGACATGCAGGAGAATAGTGGAAACCAGATGCCACTACCTGCAACGTGGGTATTTTATTCGATTTAGAAAGGCCGGAGGCACAGCAGAGTAAGTGCTCATATCGCTGCTCCGATAGAACCAGCCGAGCCAGCCTGGTGAGGAAACGACGATCGTCCCTTCAGATTTCCAAACGAAGAAACCTCTCCAATGGCAAGAATCATATATAATCTCAAGTCTCAAATCAAAGCGGTAAAATTCTTGTTAGATCTTCAATTCTTCTCACTCTCTTTCTTGCTTTGATTACATTTCACCATGCATCTTTCTACATTGGTTGCCACTAATGCCTTGCTGGCGTCGGCTACTGCTGCCCAGCTTCTTACTGATATTAATCGAATCCAAAAGTACTGGGGAGAAATGACTCCCTATTCTGACAATGAAGAAGATTATTTCGGTGTAGATCATGTCGGACTTCCAGAAGGGTGTCAAGTTGTACGTTGCTTTTCTCCTGAACCTGAATAACCAACTAATCTTAGTCAAGGAATCGGTACAAACCCTCCAAAGACATGCACAGCGTTTTCAGACAACTTCAGAAGATGATGGTGTGAATGATGAGCGATTTGCTGAGAAGGTTACAAACTTCACCTCAACCTCTACTAACGCGACGTTCACTGGTCCTCTTGCTTTCCTCAACACTTATGAGTACGCAATGGTCGACAATGGTCTTCTGACTGGAATGGGCGCAATTACTGAATTCACTTCTGGTGTTTCTTTCTGGAATCGATACGGCCGCACTTTATACAATGCATCCGTTGGGCAACTTGCCTACGACCCTCTGTATCCTAACGGCACTGCACGTCCTAAGATCACCTTGCGCACGACCTCACAATCGAGAATCGAGAACAGCCAAATTAATTGGGCATTAGGATTCTTTGGTCCAAGTTATGCCACCATCCCAGATCCTACTTTTGAAAACGTGACTGCTGGATTTGATGTGGTAATTATTCCTGAAGGAGGAACCGAGAATAATACCTTGGCATCATATGATAGTTGTTTCAACGATTATGTTGATGGCATTTGGAACATTGGAGATTTGGATCTTTACACTTATCTTCCTAAATACTTGGGTAGCGCCACCAAAAGATTACAGAAATACGCGCCTTCTGGTTTTGAATTGACATACAATGATACATATGCTATGCAAAGCATCTGCGCATACGAGCATGGGTATATTGGTATGAGCGACTTCTGTGGGTTGTTCACCGAGGATGAGTGGGATGGGTTTGAGAATACTTTAGATATGATATGTAAGTTTGCGGCTTCGGTCATTTTCATGGTACTCATACTGACAATTCCACCAGACTGGTACGATTATTCGTATGGAAATCCTACTGGACGCGCTCAAGGACTTGGATATGTCCAAGAGCTCCTTGCCCGTCTTCAACACCAATACATCACCTCTTCCAACTCATCCGTGAATTTCACCCTCGACGATAACCCAACTACCTTCCCATTGGACCAAAAGTTCTACGCCGATTTCTCCCACGACGATATCATCGTGTCTGCTTTAACAGCAATGAGTATGGATTACTTCCGGGACGCCCCTAGCCTAACGCAGTACCCACCCAACCCAAAGCGAAAGTTCATTCTTTCACACATCACCCCATTCGGCGCTCGTCTCATTACCGAAACCATTGGATGTAGTTCCGCTGATCCAAAGGCTGAAAGAACTTCAAAGGTTCAATACACACCAACACAATATGGTTATGATCCCGCAAACGCCACGAACAAATTTATCAGAATGAGACTCAATAATGGTATACTTCCATTGGATACCATTCGAGGTGGTGCGTGCAAAGGCAGAGTAGATGGATTGTGTGAAATGAGTAAATTTTTGGAGAGTCAGAGTAATGCGACTGCGATGGCAAATTATGAATACGTTTGCTTTGGAAATTATACCTTGACCAATGTTACAAGTGGGAAGGACTTTGACGGCACTCTGTTTGCCTAAGTATCTTAGAGAACCCGTTCATACGGGATTTTGGCATAATTTTAGAGCCAGATATAATTTAATGATGCGCTTTGATTGAGTAAAATACATGAATCAATTCTAGGACTTTGAAGTAAGGCTGCGATTTGAGAATTTCGTCACAAAAGTCCACTCGTTCGTTCAACATTGTTTCTTCCCGCCCTAAGACAATCTCAGATGCGTAGCGTGTAACTTTCGCGAAGCTCGAAGTTGGATTTAGGAATGTGGTGGCTTGGAATTCAGGGAATGAAGAACTATCATGAAGCAATTTCATTGAATGCTTGATTCGAGACATGATCTGATTAATTCTAGCTCCCCTTACTATCGCGCCCTGCAATCCAATTCTTGAATAGTACACAGATACCATGGCTCAGGAAAGTTTCTGAGAGTCTCTTGGTTATTTGATTTTGATCAATTATGATATCTACGACAAGATTGAAAGCAGATGTGAAGCCAGATCGTTTGGCCTCGGTCTTCATTCCTCACTTCTGTTACTGTCTGTCTCGTCGGTAACTTCCACTAACTAAGCAAACCGCACTCTCGCTTTGGGAATAATAACAGTTCTTGAATCAACAGGTCATCTCTATGATATCTATCCAGATAAATACAGATAGCTTGACATTCCAGAATCGCTCTGCGTTCTACCCACCAGACTATCCTCCAAACTTTCGCATACCAATATGACAGTAGAAGTAAAGCTTTTGGATCTTTCATTTTCAGAAGACTTTTGTATTTGGGAGACATACTGGTTAGAAAACCGAGGAATGATAACATGGCTGACCGATTGCATTCGATGTTGATGATACGCTGGAGAGATATGAGGGTTAGATAGTAGGGATTATTGTCAACGGTCGCATACTCGTCTAAATCAAAGAGTTCGACGAAATGGGTCGGAAGAGATGAGAGATCAAGATTCCCATCGCGTTTGTCGTGCGCATTATTGTAATCAACGGAGAGAACATGGAAGATGCTATCTTTGCGCATGGGGTTTGTGAGCTCGAAGATGACGGTCTTCGATTCGCTCATAAGTAGCCACTCGAGATTGGTATCTGCTGATGAGGTGAGGGGCCATGCTTCGTAGGGCGAGGAAGCTTCGATGGATGATATGGCTATGATTCCGAGGAGTGCTGCGGTGGCCCACAAAGCATCTTTGTCGTTGTTTGCAATTGGCGCGCAGAGTTTTTGGTTGAAGAGTGAAGCGACGCGTGATAGGTGATATGCTTCTGTTGATGTGCGTCGCGAGGATGTTGTGTGATGGAGGGTAAGATATCGATCGTGGCAGGCGGTGAGGGTTTGGAGAGCGTGCATTAGGAAGGGATGATCACAGGCCATCAAGACGGCAAATTCATGGAATACTCCTGCGGCGGTTGGTGTTCCAAGGGTAAAAACAGTTCGGTAACGAAAGCGATCTAGTCGATCGAGGCTCTGTCTATCAAGCTCGAATGAGGAGATGTCATCGCCGACAACGCAGAATGGTTCTAAGGTGGTAGGGATGCTGGTCATCTGTCGCGATGGTGTAGAATTGATAGACCATGATGACTGTCCAACTTCAACCCGCGATTTCGCAATTGTAGGAGTTTCGGAATAGATCAATTCCAGATCTGGTGTTTTGGAGTCATAATTACAGGCATATCCATAACCTTTGCACTTTAAGCAATGCGGTCTTGTCTCGTCACACTAAGGAATATCATGTTGTCAGTCAAACGTGACAAGCCAAGACCTATGGAAATATCCCACCTTAACTCTCCGCAGCTTGCAATTCCGACAGCCCTTTCGCGACTTCTTATGGACTCTCCGCTTTCGCTGGCTGTCTTCCTTAACATCGGCTTGCGTCTTGACAGGCATGATATTGGCTGTTTGAGTAAGTACTTCGAGCAATCGTATCACAATCTCATTGTGTCTGCTTATGTGTATACACTCGTATCAACAAGCAGAGAAAATCAAAATATACGACGGAAGGAAACATAAGCGAGTTGATGAAGGGGAGGAATAAGCTTCAGAACAACGGAGATTGATACACACCCCTCATTCCGCCCCACTTCTGGTACCCACGCTAACCACACATCGTATTCATTCACTCGCTATTCCATATATCGCCTAGGTCGTGCTTCATTTAGCGGTCAATCTTCAAACTAATCCTGATTTGTATCTTCGAGGATTACACACATACGTCTTCACGTCAACTTTGGAGATTCAAGAAGTATAGCTTGAGATGATGTAAATATTCTCGATCAACACCATTGATGGAGTTAAGAGATCTTGAGCATGTAATTCCGATGGTTTTTGTGCGGAGTTATCGAGATTATGTGTCGCGACAATGTGGAAGGGAAACGTGAGGTTTGTCTACGAAAAGACAATATATAAGTATCCGTTCAGTTTCCTGGAGAAGATAAAAAAACAACATCTTCTACTTCATTTGGTCTCAGATCTTTCACATAAACTTATCATGTCTTCAACAGATTCTCCCCTTCCAACTACCATGCGGGCACTCTATGCTGAAGCCCAAGGTCAACCTCTCACCGTCAAGACCGTTCCCACACCCCAACCCGGTCCGGGAAGTCTCATCGTCAAAGTTCTCGCTGTAACCATTGAGCCCAGCATTCAACAACTCGTTGATGGAAAAATGCCTTACCTGTATACACCCGCACCATTTATCCCTGGCGGTCGTGCCGTTGGTCGCGTTGCAGCCATTGGTCCAGACACCACCACTTTATCTATCGGCCAGCTTGTGACTATCGAGCCTTTTGTTCGAGGTCGGGACAATTCGGATGTTAATATTCTATGGGGTGTTGGTGCACTTGGAAAAGATCCCAAAGCGAGAAGGCTCGTCGAGGTTTGGCGTGATGGCTCGTTAGCTGAGTACGTAAAGACACCGCTGGAGAATGTTTATGCATTGAATGAGAAACGTCTCTTGGAAAGTCCAGCAGAAGGAGGTCTTGGCTATTCTCTCAGAGATCTTTCAATTCTTTCTCGCTACATGGTAGCTTATGGAGGGCTTCGAGGAATCGATCTCAAAGCCGGAGAAACGGTCATTGTGGCACCTGCTACCGGGTTGTTTAGTAGCGCTGCTGTAGAATTGGCAACAGCGATGGGTGCACGTGTCATTGCTGTCAGTAGGAACCTATCAAAATTGCAGAAACTTGCCGCGGCAAATCAACGCGTTGAGATCGTACAGACCACTGGCAGTTACGAGGAAGATCTTGCGAGCATTAAAGCTTTGGGCCCAGTTGATGCATACTTGGATTTATCACCCCATGAAGCAAATGGCTCGAGTTATATCAGAGCGTGTTTGATGTCATTGAGAGATTACGGGAGGGCGTCATTAATGGGGGTGGCGACTAATGATATTGATATTCCATATATGATGGCGGTCATGAAAAACCTTACGATCCGGGGAAATTGTATGTATGAGAGGGAGGACGTCAAAGGGCTTATAAAACTTGTTGAAAGCGGATTGTTGAAACTTGGAAAAGCGGGTGGCATGGAAGTCGTGGGTGAATATTCGATGGAACAATGGGATGAGGGGATCAAGGCTGCTGTTCAGAGTCCTGAGCATGGAAAAATGGCTATTATGTATCTTTAGCTTGGAGTCATGGGAGAGTATTCTTACCTGAGTTCTTTGTGTTCTTATTTCATCTCTTTCGCCGAACAGTTGAGCTGCGGTTTACTTTCGCAAAGCTTTCCGAATTTTAAGTATCAGTATTTAGTGCCCAATCAGATTTCTCCCACGAAATGACACCAATTCGCGGAGAGCTTATCGTTAAACTCTACTACAGGTTATTTTCACCCTCCTTTATTCCCTGTTCATCCTCAAGCTTCTTTCCCTCCAATAAAGCGATGTTTCCTTCATCACCTTTCTCCCTGCAATATCCACAGCCGTTTCTCCAAATCCACCACTTTCTCCAATAATACCCCCACGAGCTTTGCATACCCCTCCCCAATCACCGTCCCCAAAACATATCCCCATTCTCCCCAACCTTAACATTCACTTCCACGCCTTTTATCAGCAAATCTAGCCAACAACTCATACCCAAGTTCTCACCACCATCATTCATGCCATTCTGCCCTCCTCACCTACAACATCCATCTTCTTTCCCTACCCACCTTAACCTCACACTCTGCATCTCCACCCAACCTCTCGCAAGAACCGACAATCTGTATCTGTAACCCCTCTTTCCCTATATCCTAGCGATATCAACATCAGCACCGACTTCCATAATCGAATACTGATATCGCGATATGCGTTTCTGGCTACATAAGGTATTGTAGGTCTACGGAGGCTTGTATTATAATGAGTATCGTATTGAGACTATGGAATCTCTCTTGATTACTGATGCTAAGCTAGTATAATTAAGGATAGTATAGACATCCATTCAACACAAAGTAAAGAAAGACGCACCAAGTATTTTTTTGTTTCAGTTTCAGAAACGCTCATTCAAGTATAACAACACCGATAGATAGTCGAGAACAAAATAAAAGTCACAACACATCAACCATTATATCGAATCGCCCAATTCCACAATGTCCATCTAATAACACTATACGTCATACAAGCGATAATCTACCCAGCTGAAGCAATGGATCTCCTAGTAATCTAATCCTGAACAGGAGGCTTTCGAAGCGATTCTTCATCCTCGCCACATATGTTCGGATCTTCTCCCTATCTATCTCAGCAAGAACCAGAAGGAGGAATTGGACAAACATCGTTTACAGCGATGAACGAAATGGAGAGAAAAGCCATCGTAATATTTATCAAGATGTGCAGCGATCTGCATGCATACCAAATTCGTGGAATTAGATTATGGCGGATGCTAGATGGGCCAGAATCCATTTCTGGGGTTTAGAGTATTATATCTCAGCTAATCTATCAACTACGAGATCTGAGAATTCAGGGAAAATTATGCTTATATATACATTTTGAACCATGAGAGATGATTAGTCGAGTGAAAAAGGAATAAGCCGGGGATTCGATTCTGCGGCTAAAGATTCATACAATACAGCTGGTATTGAGGTAACAGCTTAGCGTGATTAGAAAATACAATCCTACGATAATTTTGCATCCGAGGAGGAAAATATGGTGAGAGATTGATTTGCGGTCATGGAAATATGAAATAAGCCATTCTGACTCTGACTTGTTCCCTTGAGGGTCAAGTACCTAGTCAGAGAAAAGATGTTTGTGTCGATGTTATACTCAGAAGCTCACTAGACAGCGATATGCGACATGCAACTTTTGTTTAATTATTATATAGACGGACGTGTACCCGATGATTTAGAACGTAGTTCTAAGAGAAGAGCGATTTGATTGCTGAAATATTCTCAACCAATAATCCTATCTTGCCCAAGAACAATAAACTTACTTGTAGATCCGAAAAGGGCATTCTGAAAGAATCGACACTTGGGGAGAGCTCATATTGGACTGTAGTGAACAACTGGATGTACTGGGATTGTAAATCAATGTTTGATCTTTAATATTATCAGATAAGGGTAAAAACCTGATGTTGGCTTGATCAGGAAATATGATACTTCGATCTACTTTGAGCAACATGAGAAGGATAGACTAGCGTAATATGTTCTTGATTGATTGCCACTCTGGGTTGCCATTTTGTGAAGATTGCTTCCTTGATATGTTTTGACAGCAAAATGAACGGAATAACACAACATCAAGCACTTGTGTGATGAAAAAGAAAATCCTGAAAGCTCTCACATGAACCATTAGCACGATTAAAAAAGGAATTTATTGAGGCGCTCACCCTAACCACCTACTTGTAGCTCGAGCGAAAATATTCGCAGATTCTCGTCGCATCACAGTTCAATCAATCACGACGATGACTACACTGAACATATTCCAAGAGTAGGCTAGGCCAACGAAATAACCCATAAAACCAAAGCGGCAATAGGGAAACAATATTTTTCCAAGGAGAAACCTGTTTCGGCGAAAGGTACTGTTACAAAAGCCGAACGGCCATTCTCAAACCCCGCATAGAGTGCAGTACAAATTGTAAAGAAAGATACCGACTTCCTCGCGGAAAAAAGTAATGGGGTAATCTCCGAATTACCATCTTCTACACACCTCAACAATAGCCTAGCATTAAAAGAGCGTGTACAAGATGCAACACGAATAGCCTGATTTGTTTGTTGAATGCGTCTCTACTGCCTTAGCACTCCAGGTATTATGTGGACACATTGTAAGCATACCATCCATGGATTCCACACAGTAGCAAAGTAGCTGGAAATGAAGCTGACAGACTGCGAATCTATCGGTTCTATAATTCCGATTGTCATAATGCAGGCTGACAGCAACTGAAACATAACACTTGTATGCTTACAGTGTACGCGATACTTTATATCAAACGAAATATACTTATTCTGCTCTCCAATCATCCTCTCAGTATGGGACAGTGACCAGATCAGATCAGATACTTGCAACATCTATATTGAAAAACAAACAATTCCCACAACTGTCGCACAGTAGGTAGGATCGGATATGATAGACCCGAGTCATCAGCACTCTATAACTCGGCTTCCACCTCTTCTGCCACATTCCCCGCAGCATATTAGCGGCACATATAAGAATGTGCGTGGTCCCTGAATAAGGCTGGACCTTACATGTCATCTCGTCTCCAGTCGAAAATGTACAGAGTACGATGCGATATATGTCGCATGTACCTAGTATGACATTTCATCAGAATTAAAACAGCGACCCTCCCCTTCCCCAACTTTGGGGGCTAGAACTGCACAAAATGATTCTCGGGAACACTACTCCCCGATCACGTAAACATAAAAATTGGTTGCATCTACCTAGATAATACCTGATCCGCTTC
This sequence comes from Botrytis galanthina, assembly GCA_004916875.1. Lineage (NCBI taxonomy): Eukaryota > Fungi > Ascomycota > Leotiomycetes > Helotiales > Sclerotiniaceae > Botrytis > Botrytis galanthina. The sequence continues at coordinate 19,057 of PQXL01000519.1, forward strand.
AGGGATTATCAAGCGTGAAAAAGACTATATTCCATACGTTAGACGGCAATCTTAGGATAGCGTGAGCATGTAAGATTCAAGAAACTGGTGCAGTGGTGCGGTATATTTGGATGACTCGTACGGCGGGTGCATGCATATTGAAGGTGTGCACACCTTGTCAATCAGCCCCTCTCATGAGTCTCATCCCATCCATCCCAAGTTCAAACGGCGTGCAAAGAGAAAAAAACCCTCCGAGCGGTACATTTCTCGGATTCCAGTCTCCGTACTCGGGCCCGACGCGGAGGCTTTTGGGATTCGTCCGTTTGTTGATGCGTATGGTGATCCTATTCGTCGCACTCCTACATACTCCGTGCTGGGTAATCTATGCTCAAAGGGGAATACAACACGTTGAACCGTTCAACGCGTGCGTAGTACGTACGAATGGATATACGAATACGTCGTAAGTTATACGTTAATTTGCGCAGTAGCTGCAGAACCTAAATAGATGATCATAAATCGTATATCCATCCATTGAAAATGATTCTGTAAAATCATCTGATGAAAGCCACGTTTTGTTTTCTCGAATATCCAGATTACTATGTTATATCCACGGATGTGAAGAAATGTGTGATGGGTGGATGGATGGATGGAGCTGTTGAATAAACAAGTTCTAGTTCATCCATCACACTCAATACTTTGTAAATATCAATCAATAACTTACTCATCCACCATCCACCATCCACCATCCACCATCCACCATCCACCATCCACCATCCACCATCCACCATCCACAACCCACAACCCTCAACCCACCATCGCATCCCACCATTGCATCCCACCCACCACTGAATTCGGGAACATCAAATAGCATATCCGACCGGTAATGCGGCACTTCCTTCTCGCTTTCTCGCAATGTGTCGAATCTTCGATTGACGTTGACACTACTGTATCTGTATCTACATACCCATGTATGGAATTCTGTACCGAGTAGACAAAGTAAATCCCGCATTGAACCAGGGCCAGGAATATATTTCGAACGGTTGATGTAATCGGAATCATGGTTTGTGGTTCGTTCGTAGATTGTAATTTGTATGTCCAGACTCCATTGTGATATAAAAATAAAAGATCATATCAGATGATGTCTTGATTTTTACCCAGTAACCCAGGTGACCAGGTCAAAGGATAGAACGGATACAGCGGGGCGGAGAAACTAGGTTGATAATATCCTTTTCATAATTACAAAGTACAGTGTACGATACTTATTACTCATTATGAGCAACGGAGAGGAGAAAGACTCTTCTGTCCGAATCGCTCTGTAAGCCACATACATGACAATTTCACAACTACCTTACTACCTACCTAGTACCTACCTACCTACCTAGGTCATTAAAAAAGTAAAATAAAAAGAACGAGCAAAAAGCTTACTCACTCACTCACTCACCCGTCGCTCGCTGGACTTTTGCACTTTCGGTGGACTTTCACATCCTGGTATATGCCGGACATGCATAAACTCCGCACCGTCGGGTTCTGATTGGTATGCTACAACGACCCAAAGACTCCTAGACCAGCAAGTTAAACAACCTTAACCTTATCGTCTTACTCCTTAATAATCAACGCGGACGGTGTTTGCACATGTAAGCTTTCGTGGGATGTGGACCATGTACTGGCTCTTTCCCACTTCACGGTAGGAGTTGAGGAAAGTCTATCCTTATTTCTCATTGGCGACTTTTTTCGAGATACGGTGAACTAACTGCCAAGTACTTCAATCTTCGAGATTGGTGTTGAGATTGAGATTGATATCAGTCTGATATATCGATATCCTGGGATATAGTAAAGACCCGACTCACTCACTGGACGCAGCTCCGCTCTATTTCCTACATTCGAGTTTAGAGAGATGAACAACTCACATCATATTTTGGGACTCCAACACATTACCACTGAGAAATAGAGAAGATGGAGGATCGTCTATTAGATAGACGCCGAGTGGAATTTCTCTCGACTCTAAGAAAGAGCGCTGTTATTCTTGCCCCCAGGACCTAAAGAAGTCCTGGCTGGCTATTCTTCTCCAGTGAAACCTAAGAAAACTACACTAATCTATTTGATCAAGTACCCAAGTCCACATGGTCGCTTTGCCGCAACTCTAAAATATACATGTCGTCTATCATTCCCAAGCCAATCCTGGGATCCCACATATTTAACCAATTAATAACGCCCTGGTATATATATCCCTGTTCCTGTAACTCCTTAATCCATGAATCGTGACCTTGTTAAATCCTCCGTCTTAAACCATAGCAAAGTGAGAGTGAAACCGCTCCCATGGTGAATACAGTAGATCCAGGTGATTACCAGGAAACCCTCCGAAAATTACATTGTATCGCAAACCGTTCTGTCTTGGAAAAAACACTCATCGCTCTAGTAATTTGACAAATCCTGGCGGTAAGATTCATCTACAGACGAAAAGTCCCCAACTGGCTCATCGAAGCCCGAGGCAAACATGAGATCATTCGATGTCAAGTAAGATGCTTCGTCGAAAGAGTTGCCGGCACCTTGAGTATTGAATAACAACATGTCGGGGTCATAGAATTGTGGGTTCGAGAAGTCGTCAAGAGCCGGACTAGGGGATAGACATGGATCTTTTTGCAAGTGAGAAAGATATGGCGATGAAGATGACGAAGTGTGGAACTGATTAGAATGTTCAGAATATGATAATGGTGTGCTTGCCTGGTAAACAGGTGAGAATGTTGAGTTGATAGACTGTAGTGGTGAGTTTGTATGATGCGTAGTAGAGAACGATGATACTGTAGACGAGGCAGATAACGCTGGTTGCTCTTGAGAATTATAAGGTTGTGGTTGTATTTTGAGTCCAGGTGCTCGACGGACATCTAGTGCCGCGCTATTTCGGTTGCTGAATGATTCCCTCGCCGGAAAGTTTGATGAATCATTCATCATGTTTCCTACAAGTATGTTGACGTTTGAAAATTGGCTCGCGTTGGCTGACTTAATGGTGGGTCCATGTGTCATTCTAGAGTTGTCTAGTTTTCGATCTTGGTTTACTGATTGCTGCTGGGGTTGAATAGAAGGCTCATCTAAACTACGATGCGCTGTCTCGGGTAAAGGAGTAAATGATTCTGACTGATAAATCGGTAAAGGAAGCCATTTGGAGAATGTTGATGGAGTTTCTGGGGAAGTTTCTTCCTCGATAGATTCTGGTGAAGCTGCCCCTTCGCTAGACCTGGTGGCCTCGGTCTGGCTCCCTTGCTCAAGTTGCGATCTCTCTTCAGCTAAAGATTCTGCTGATAATCGAGCCAGTAGAGCTGGAGCATCCTCGATGAAGTTTTCTGGAAGTCCAGGTGCGTTGCGTATACATCCGAGTGCCTGAGCTATATCATGAATAACCACAGGTCCTTTTCCTCCATCTTTCATCCTAGGCTCTGCAAGAGTCCATTCTTCTCTATTCTTTACCATGCGCCAGAGTTTGTCGGTAACAAGTATCATGGCCTGGTTACTGTGTTCTAGGCACTCAGTGTATCTGAGTTCACATGTCAGATGCCGTTTTGTACGACTGTAGAAATTTACTCACCCTGGAGGATACTTTTTGATTTCCGTGTGCTTTCCATTGCCTGACTCGCATATCACATTGGCATCGACACACGCATTGCAAGCAATATCACGTTCAATATCGCACTGTCGTATGATTAGAACTTGAAAGACAAATCTCGTCATACGATGATATACATACTTTTATCTTTTTATTGCGACAACGCTCACATGCTCTCGTAGCTCTTTTGTGTCGTTTGCCCGCTTCATTGGGAGATGTAGGAACTAATTGTCCACTTGACTTACTCTCTCTCTTGCGCTTTCGTACCACATGTTTTGAGCCCTTGGGATGATTTATGTCGTCAATATTAGTCATCTTGAGATTGAAATTCCGAATTGAGTGATCATCAATGTGGGCTTTCGAAGAATAGAAAATGTTTCCAGAACAAAGCTATGGAAACCTTTTTGTGAGCGTATAGAAACTAACAAGATACTACTGAGTACTAAGTAAGTTTGAAGTTAAAGATTTGTAAGGTCGAAAGGACATGCAATGCAGTGGTGGAATTATGCGTGGTTATAAACTATGTATCACTTGGAAAGGTCGACCGTTAATTATATGAAAATAATTAAAAATGGGAACCCCCAAGTGCTAGGCGCCTTTTGATATCTAATGGCGGACCTGGAAGGAAACCTTATACCCGTCGACCGAAACGGCGGGTGATATTTTTGATTATGTGAGGTGGCCCGGTGGAAACGAAGGTGCGTCCCCTTGCTGATAAAGTCCTAGACTCTTGGATCCCAGTCATTCGGATTGAATCCTTAAGTCCGCGCAGTCAAATAAAGTAAAATAAGTAATCATGCATGGGTTCTCCCAGGCTCCTATACTCCGGAGAGTCGATTCAAGATTGACATCGAATGGATTGCGGGATATGGACTTTTCGTGTATTCAGGTTCGACGTTGGGGACGGATGAGATTCCCAGGATTGGCGTTCGAACTTGGAAGTAACTCGGTATCAATATAAATGCATGTACCTGTATGGAAAGAGAAAGGAATTGCATTTTTCGCTTCTCGCATCACTCCAAAATGTTGGAATGAAGGGGTGAAGGGGTGAGAAAAAAGGTTGATGATAGTCAAACAGAACAGGGCATTGGTGATGCCAATTTTGAATGATAAGAATGAATGACTTAAGACCAATAGGGTATGTTTTCAATGGGAGTATATACGTCGTCCATCGTAATTTTACATACATACATTATCATCAAGAACATCAGTTGGGCATAGATAGATTCATAAATTAGACTAAAGGGGAACTTAAAACCCTAATTTGTGACTACATGTCACCAAAGTCAGAGTTGACTCTTGAGTGACCAGGGAGAACTTAAGGTTAGACTTGCAAAAGAAATGGAGTACTGCCGCTTTAATTTCCTCTTCTGACCGTATCAGATTCTAGAAGGAGAATCTATACGTACTCTGGACACAGTGATGATACATTGATCTCGTAAGCATTGAATCTCATCCCACCTCGAGCCGAGCTCAAACCCACCTTCACCCTCGAATACTTTAAATATCCGGAAGTAGGTACTTGCCCAGGTATACGATAGAGTCAAATTGAAATCATTGAAAGATCCAACTCCAAAAGCTCCAAAAGCTCCAAAAGCTTCGAGAACTCAATTCAATCTCCCTTACATCAAGCATTGACCATGATGTGATGGTCGATGATGACAAAAACATCTACGGACTGCAATGGCTTGATAGATAATCAGTGGGTAATCAAGTTTAAGTTGCATAACCATGCTGGAATATATCCTTATATCCTAATATCCGAGCAAAAGTTAAGGGATTTTTTATTCAAATTTCTCTTCGTTACACGCATGAATGTCATTCCTACAGGGCTGACACATCTTAGTATCCAACCGCGGTGAATCACACAGAGTATATAGTGGAGCTATACTTCAAGAATTTTCATGGAAAATCACAAAAGTCCGTAATAACCGGTTCACGTTCCGATCAGGTCTCCGTTCGTATGGACAGAGTTAGATCTGACGAGCTTCATGAGATCGTGGGATTGTCTATCAATCTACTGACTATAGTGTTCCTACTGACCATACAGCCAACCATACAGTCTCGAGTCTCGACAAACAGCGAACCGAGAGACGAGACTCAATCGTTCCGTTCAATGGTATCTGTTTCCTCCCATCCACGCGAGAACACTCCCAAAGTCTATTTGACACAACGCCAACAGAGCAATGCACGAAGCTGATTTGTATCTTATCGATGTATCAAATCATACACATGTACACCTAGCTATACAACATTCATCGTCATCGTCATCGTCATCACTATCACTATCGCCATCACGATCACGATCACTAGCACCAAGAAGAACTTAGTTGGAGCTAGTTAGCTAGACGTGCCTAGAGGTCCCGACGGCTCTATCCATAACTGTTGATGCAGACGACTAATCAATTTTTTCCCGAGGCTGGATTGGTTTGCTCTTTTACTGTTTATTCAATTCCGACCATGACTACTATTTTGATACCCACCATACCGTTTCCAATTATGATTTCATCATCAGATCAGATTGTACTCCGTAGATGTGCACATCTATCTAGCAGATAACCTAACTTTCATGGAATCATTTTCCACAACTCCCACAACGTGATCGGGAATTCCAGTTTACCGTTTCCCCGCTCAAAAACTCGATATTCAAAGGCCACCGGGGCATACCAATATAATCATATATATTCTTTTGAACCTAATCCATCAACCGAAACTTTTCTGTTACAGCCAAAAGGCGTCAAGCAGAATCCTTGCATTTGACAGTGCATGCGATTGAAAAGCCCCCACCAAGCATAAAACTGATCGGATGCCGTTCTCTTCCACATGGCAATTAGATAAAATTCTCCATCGAAACAAATCGCGCACATCCATCGTTGACGAAAACGCGGTGATGTCCTCTTTTAGCAACTCGTCTCGTTTAGGAAAAAGAACCGCCGGAAGTGAGCAAATCCCGTCTACCGACATGATTTCCACTAGCGCAGTCGAATAAAGTTAATGATTGATGGGAGGAGGCTGAGCTCGAGGCTGAGGTACTTTTACTTTCATATCTCATATCAATCTATACGAAGTGAACAGAATCCCCCCCTCGGGCCCCCC